>OX155970.1:27046405-27306405 GCA_944548615.1 Micropterix aruncella
TCATGTGAATAGTCAGGATGAAAGAGATATATCCTGAAGGTTAATTACAGACGGAGATATCCTTCTAAACTGGTAGTAGGGGCGAGGCTGCCCGCTGTGTACCCTTTCCAGGGGCCTTGCCGTAAGACGTTGGCCTCTGTCGGTCTTCTGCGCTCACCTCACCGGAGACAGAACGATCTAATATCGTTAGAATTTCCTGAGGTGACGGGTTCGCCCGTTGTACATGTCACCTTACCCTGTGCAGCTCAACAAATCGTTGGTCGCTACCCAGGCCTCGCCGAAAAAAGACACAGTTTACTGGGACGAGCCTTTACCGAACCCAGCGATCTGCCCAACTTGAAGGCCAGTGATCTGCATGAACTGGTAAGCAGTACCGGGCTACTAGCAGACTACTGACCCTAACACAAAGTGGATAGTTACAAAAGATCTTATAGATCCAGGTGGCATCTAGGGCAGGAAAAAAGCCCCCCACTTCGATTACTACTACTACTTTGTCCAGCTCATGGCTCAACTCCCATTTAGTCGCCTCCTCAAAGAGGGATAAAGCTAAGAGCTTTAAGATGGCTTAAAAAGGACTATGCATGCCACTGGGTGTAGGTAAATATTACAATACACTTGTAGATGTGATTAAAACACCAAGGATAGATATCTATTATTTGTGTCTAAAACCAAAACCTTATGAAGTCTATAACAATTATAATTATTAATTCAATTTACCTGCCTCTGTTTCAGAATATAAATCACCAGTACAGTGGCGCCATCTCCAAGTCAAAACATTCTGAATAATAAATCATGGAGCAACCTCAGCGACTATTAAACAACAATATCCCCTTTTCAAGATGTGTGCCTCTTTACGCATAGAGACAAGCGAAATCCGTTTATTTCATTGTATAATAAAAGAGTTTTTAATAAGCTTTGCATAGAAATTCTAAGCGATTTTTGAATGTTGCGAAACTACTTTTTGCCATGTAGTTTGCCATTAAACGTACAATGAGCGATGTTAAAAATATAACAAACTAGCTGACCCGTGGTCACTTCGTTGAGCGGTAAACATTTTTACTTGTGATGGAATTATGAGTGTGGTTCGGTTAGTTCTGAGTACTATGATTTATTTCCTGACTGCCAAAAGGAGGGTTATATTTTTACTGCATATGTATGTATGGCTAATTCTAATTTGGCTATATTACCGGGTTTCAAATGAGTGAATGAAATGATTTTGATACATTAAATTATGTTTATTTTAATTGTTCAAAACTTCTCTGTATTACTGTAATGTTATTATTTGGTACCATTCTTTTAGAAGTTCCAACCCGAGATACGGTCGCGGTTCCATACCTATGTCGTATTATATCTTTAACCATTTATTCAGTAAAAGGAAAATTATATGCAGTAAATGGGAAAAGTATTTTGTTTTAAACACTTGAGACGATAAATTTACTTATTTTGATAAGAATTCATAATTGTTGATAATACGACCAATAAACATGACCTAACGATTTAAATTATTTTTTTAATATGAAAAACTACTTTTTGTGACCTAAATATAAATGTTAGACATATGCTGTCGCTCACTTTTTGTAGGCATTATCAAGCTCTACAACTTTTTTCTAAAACTCAATCATATATCTCTCATCATTAAGGCAGCGTTTGTAAGAAACGTTTTCATTCGACCGTTTTTTCTCCGACTTACTTTGCAAATCCGACTACGATACGACTAAGTTTGTGAGGTTGTAGGAAGTAATCTCTGAATCTATTTACCCAATTTTGAAAATTCCTTTACCAGTAGTAAGGAAAGGAAAAAGTCTTTTTTTTTAAACACTTGAGACGATAAATTTACTTATTTTGATAAGAATTCATAATTGTTGATAATATGACTAATAAACATGCCTAAGGAATTAAATTATTTTTTTAATATAAAATACTACTATTTGTGACTTAACTATAAAAGTTAGGCATATGCTATCTCTGACTTTTTTGTAGGCATTATCAAGCTCTACAACTTTTCCCTAGAACTTAATCATATATCTCTCATCGTTAAGGCAGCGTTAGTTAGAAACCATTACGTTCGACCGTTTATTCTCCGACTTACTTTGCAAATCCGACTACCACGAAAAAATCTTTTCATTTTTCGGATTAATATATAGCCTATGACACTCACAAATAACGTAGCTTTCTATTGGTAAAATAATTTTCAAAATCGGTTCAGTAGATCCAGTGATTACTTCCTACAACGTCACAAACTTTACCTCTTTATAATATTAGTATAGATAAATATACTAAAAATAATATAAACCAAGATTGCCTTAACAGAAAGTTAACTATTGTATTTATAATAATTTTTTTCGGGTTTTTTATGAAATATTTGGGATTTTTGCTTCTTCTTCTTCTCGAAGTGCCTCTCCATTACTGGAGGTTGGCCGTTAGCTACTTATGTCGGATACTTTTGTCGGTCTTGCGCTATCCGGAATAGCTGTTCCGTACTGGTGATCCAGGTCCACTCTCTGACATTGCACAACCACGAATTTTTCCTCCTTAGACGGCGTCGTTTACCCTCAATTTTGACAATCAATATCAGTTGAAGCAGCTGATATCTGTCATGCCGCAGCACGTGATTTATGCTTATAGGCTTATATATACATACTTATTTCTGTAATGTTAATTTATTGACATTTGGACATTTAGACGACTTACTTTATATTTGGACAGTGTAGGTATCTTATTATGCTTGCGATGACATGACGATTCTAATAATACCACACACTTCTTAATAGGTCCAAGCGTTTAGAAGTTATGGTGCAATAAAAAACGGAAAACATACATAGATGAAACCTGAACACATTTCCACTTCTTTTTAGTATTTAAAAAAATTAATAATAATAAAGGCTTCGTGGTTTGTATGTTAGAATATTATTTATTTTTATTATGGTGTTGTACAATGATGGTAATGATGATATTGTTATTTTCTATCTTGACTTTTGATAGTATTTCATTATTTACATTTACTAAGTGTAAATTGTAGTAGGAATCCATTAAAATTATTTTTTTTCCACATCCCTATAGCATTACAGTATATTCGTGTTCGAACCAGTAGAAAAATCGAAGGTACTGTTGTGGGAAGAAAGATGAAATATCGGGCAGGCATGATGATGATAAACATCACAACAAATATTGTGTCGTCATGCCTAAAATTCCGAGCGCATCAAAAATCCCCAACCCACAAATATTATTTATGGCAGTAAGTGCACTTTGCACACAATATCGGTATACCCGGATTAGCTCCACTAAAAGCGGGGCTAATGGATTTTAAACTAAAAGTGGAATATTTACAAGCAAAACGCAAAAAATTTCGAAATTACACGTCAACCCGAAAACAACCCTCGTTCGCCAACAAAGGAAACGTCGGAAAAATCCCGGCACGTGCATTTAAAAAGGGTAATAAAACTCACCCGGAATGCACTGCCGACAAGAAGGATTAGGCAACCCCGCCGCCGATTGTAAAATCGACCCACCCCGCCACCAGGTAGGTACAAACGAATGACTCATATTTTGAAAGCGCCAGCTTAAATATTGGATCACAAAAATCCACAGAATTATTGCCATAAAAAAGTCTAAATGTTTAGAATAATTTAATTTTAATTTTTTTAGACTAAGACCGAGCCAAATCGGCCAATAACTGGTGAAAATATTTAAATTCAACCTAAAAGAGGACATAGCCATAACATATGATTATTAAAATATATATGTAAAATAATCATAAGTTAATATAAGTTAGAGTTTAAGGTCACACCCTTAACTTTAGAAAAATAGTAGGCAATAATAGTATATTAAACTTCACGAAAACGACATACAACAGTACGACGGCCGACAACCGCGTGCGAGGCGAGGAGCAAAACCGCCCCACCACTCGGCCGGCGGCGGCGGGCATACCTATATAATGGAGGTCGCCCGCCGATGTCAGACAGATCATTTTGAGCGTGCCTTGCACAGATCATAATTAGCGTGCCTTGCAGCAGATCATATTTTAGCGCGCTTTGCGGTAGAACTATTGTACGTGCTTTGAAGCATAAACGAACTTAATGTAAATTCGTAAATAGTGCAATAGACTTCATTTTTAAAGTAAATAATAAACTTAAATGGCTTAGAAGCTTTTTAAAACATCAAAATTATTATTTTTTATTAACAATACAAACCTCGAGTGCATATCCTGGAAATACTACCTACAAGCGGATTAGACACGACCCGAGCGACGTTAAAGACGAGGATTTCGACAACGCCGCCCGACGTCACCTTTGGCTTTACGACCCGAAGGGTTGAGTCTGTTTGTAGGCCACGCGTGGGAAAGCCCCACACCTTGGAAAGCCACCACATCTTGGTCCTTCGAGACGGGATAGGAAATCAGGACCTTAAGCAGAAAGCAGGTCCATCGAGGTAAAAAATAATAAAAATAATTTTTAAATTTTTACAAAAATTTGAAAAATCTCCGAGATGTCGACGCCCGCGTCAAACGAGCGCGGAACGGACAGAGAGCGCTAGAAGAAGCGCAAGGATTGCGGACAAAGCACGCGACAAAAGCCAGATCGACGCTCACAGGCAAGAACTACGAGCCGATCAACAAGATGCCGCAAGATCTGCAATCAGGACGACGACCGCTGAGAGACCAGCCAGCAGAGCACGGTCTACCAGCAGCAGGGCGCCGTCAATGACAAGTCATCGATCGTCCAGATCAGCAGAAAAAGCCGCAGCCGACACCGCAGCCGCAGCCGACACCGCAGCCGCAGCCTCAGCTGCAGCCGCAGCCGCAGCCGCAGTGAACGCCGCCCAAGCAGAGGCCGCCGCCAAATTCGCAGCCGAGACCCGCCGAATTGAATCAGAACGGATCGACCGACAACTCGAACTGCGGAAACTCCTGATAGAGGCAGAGGTCGAGGAAGAATTATATATGGACGACGACGACCAAATAAGCCGAGCCGACAGCCGAGCGGAGCGACAGAGCCGCCGACTAACGACCGGACGCACAGTGCCCTCTTTTGCAAAAGAAAGATTCTTTTACTGGTTGCGCATAAGATACTATATTCTAATTAGTAATAATGTATAAATATTAGTGATAATCAATGTATTATTAGAGTATTGTTTGCCGACCAAATATACTAAAAACTAAACAAAAAAAATAACAGGAGCTCATTTCTGCTATGTTTGTTTGTTCATAGTCATGGATGTATTTCTCGACCTCACAGAGGAGTTATCCACCAAAGTTGAGCGTCTCCAAAATGTTTGCATTCGGTATATCCATGGCCTCAGAAAATTTGACCACATCACTGAGTACAGAGAGAAGCTTCACTGGCTGTCGACCCGGGAGAAAATAGACACGCGAGTTCTCTGTATGCTTTTCAAGATCTTGGATGGCGTCGCTCCCAATTATCCTACCGGAAGATTTACTGCACTATCGGCTCATGGACGCCCTCTGAGATCAAAAAACAACCTGCTGCTCTCTATCCCTAGTCACAGCAGTGACTTCTTCTCATTCTCTTTCACCGTGCACGGAGCCCGTCTTTGGAATGCTTTGCCGAAAAATGTGAGAACCGCGCCAAGAATAACAACTTTTATAAACAGACTCAGAGAGCATTTGAAATCCTCCAGATAAATTCCCTTTCCCCTCCCATTCCCCTCATTTTAAAACTTTAGCGTCCTTATAGGTGTTAGATTATTTTGATGTGGCAAATCTGTGCCCACAAAGAGTAAAGTATATATTTCTTTCTATCCTCCTTAATTTTATTTGCCATACTCTTTATATAGGTTAATTTATGTAGCAAAATAAAGAGTTTTATTATTATTATTATTATTATTATTATTTGGGTAAATGCCGAGCTGTAATTCCGTGTTAAGTTTTAGTAAAATGAACTTGATGCTGTTGGGAGTCCTCTACACGCTCTTAAGCACTCGCGAGGTACGCGTGCAGATAATGAGCACAATTTACGGTGTTTCAGCTTGTAATTCCTGAAGCACACTCCCAAAAGAGAACCCTTCACTCCCCCCCCCCTCCCCTCACCCCTTCTCTTCTTCCACTCTACGGGTATACAAGATTTGCATGTTATAATAGAAAATGGTAAATTTTCCGCCGTCGAATTTGGCCCTGGCAGCGAAATGAAGAGCCTATATTTCGGTTTCAAGAATTAATTATATCAGGAAATCTTATAAATGCGATTTGTGTGTGTGTGTGTAGCAGTGTATCCGTATTTATGAGCATAATAGACACAAAGATTTAACTCCCTAACAACCGGAACAAGCAAGTGTTTGTAACGATCCGAAGTTACGCTTCCCTTACCATTATTATCAGCGAAGTAGCGAAGCGGCGCTTTATACCTTCCATATTGTAACGTACACGGCTCGGTGGCATAGTCGTTAGGTCACCTGTTATTACATGGTAAGGTTCCGGGTTCAATTCCCAGCTGTGTCACCATTCTCCGTTAAGATAAAATTAACGGAATTGCATTTCATTTCTGCCGATCAAATGCAATAACAACCAAATCTGTTGTGTCACCCCAAAACTATCCCGGTAAGTAGCCAAGGACTGATTTTAGCTGAATATTAATTTCATAAATAATATCGACGAGCGGCCTCTCGCGTTCGGAGCACGAACCTAGTTGGTTTCCGTTCCATCTGCTGGCACCGAGAAACGAACCGTGCCGCCCAAGCCGTCAATATTTGTTTAAAATGTATTGCGGAATTTATATATCATCAGTGCAGCTTGTATATGAGATATTCCAACTAAATGATTTCGGCAAAACCAGGCATCTTTGTATCAAATTTCAAGTCTTAAGTAAATATTTTGACGATAATATATGACAAGTACGCCCCCTGGTGGACCGATTTCAACCACACTATTTTCAACTCTTGCCATGACCAAATGATGCCTGCAAACCGATTTTCAGCTCAGTCAGATAAAGCGTTTGGGCGCAATCGTGGAAGGATACATACAGACAGACACACATATAGACTCTATTCTGGAAATGGTTTTAATCATCTCGGGGGGGGGGGGGGGCTTAAAATTGATACTTCCGTTTCGAAAAAAATGCATCTTTACAACTTCCTGGTCGGTTGGTGGGCCTGAAAAAAAACACAAAGCAGATCTGTAGATTCAGCATTTTTAATGGGGTTTCCATCCTTGAGATGCAATACAATCTGATCCAATTGCAATACGATCAATCATCCACGAAATACAATATGGCTCTCGCTTAGGGGCTCTCTAGACGATCAAGCATGCTTGTCAAGCTTCGCGTCGCGGGCTGGGAGGGGATCGTAAACCGCAGTAAATATGCAAATATATTTATTTAATATTTACCAAAATCGTAGTTTATACCAGGGAGTCACGTTAATTAGAAGTAATTGATTGATAAATGACGTATCCCTGGTATAAAACTACAAAATTCGGCATTGTTGGTAAATATAAAAAATATATATTTGAATATTTCCTGCTGTTTACGATCCCCTCGCAGCCCGCGACGCGATGCTTGGCAAGCATGCTTGATCGTCTAGAGAGCTCATTACGCACAAAACATTTAAAATCCACAAAGTAAAATACAAGTGATAAAGGAATATTCCGATTGGACATCGTATCGATCCATCCGAAGCCGGTAATCTTTCTAGTTTACTCTAGGTCTTTAATTACATATTACTATTATGTATATTAAATGCCTGGAATGGCTAAGATTAAAAAAAATCATTGGATAGATTTACGATGCTCGACAGGTCATTTCACTATTAGGAAAATCGGTTGTGTCCCGGCAAGCAGACAATCGCCCCCCACTCGCAAGTCCCTAACCCCCAACCTTCAACCCCTCACCCATAACTAACGCCCCCCCGCTCAATTCCCCCCCTCCCCACCCTTTTCACCCACACCCCCCAAACCTCTCCAAAGCCACTCCCCCAACCCCACCCCTCAAACCCTTCCCCCTAACAAACAGCTCTTCAAGTAAACCCCCAACCCCCCAAAACCACAATACCACCCAATCCTTACCTCCCAACACAACCCCCCAAAATCCCTTTTGCATCCTAAGCACTTGGCTATCTATTAAAGCACTCTAGATAAGGCAAAATTATATTTCTTATTTATAGGACCATTTAATTTTAATATATATTTCATGACTATCTGTAGTTATAAATATCTAATATAACTCAATTGCGTGGTGAGTCTCTAATGAAATATTTAGTATACATTTTAAAGTTATTTTAACATTAAGCGGCATATAAAATGTCTAAACAACTATGTAAAAGTTTTTGAAGACAATAAATGCGATTTGATTTGATTTGATTTGAAATAGAGACCTTCGGAAGAAGAGGAATAGCGCAAGAAGAAGTCCGATATTTAGTCCGAGACTTTATATATCCTGAGGGCCTAGGTGTGAATTAAATCACTCTAGATAAGGCGGGAAAGGAAACCATAGAAGAAGAAGAATATCGGAAGGAGATTATCGTTGGGAAATTCATACATACTTCGTACTTGGTCTATATTCTTCGAAATTAAATCACTAGATAAATCAAGATTGGACCCACGAAACCCAGGGAAGAATCACTAATGCGCCTTCTGGTGGACGGATTTCAACTATAATCTTTTCAATATTTGCTTTTACCGAATAATGCCTGCATGCCAAATTTCAGCTCAATCAGATAAAGCGTTTGGGCGATATCGTGGAGTAATACACACATACAGACACAGACACACAGAAGTGCCTCAACAATAATTTCACTACATATCTTTATAGAAACTACCGGTCTACTACACAGTCCTTTATTAGGGACTCAGGCCCTCTCGAAAGTCTTCTTCCCACCTGCTTGTTTGACAGCCGAATGACGCAGGCGGATGTTGACCTCAGCCTAGCCAGAAAGAAAAAAAAAGAATATATTTTCTTTGAAGAAATAAATAATTGACAGTATGCAATAAAATCAAAAATAAAATTGTTCGCAACTTTCGCGTAAGAAGCCAACGGCTTACTGCAAAAAAACTAGGTTAATCACCCAGCGAGCCAACAATCGCGCTTTTACTTCCAGTTCCAACCAGATTACTCCGGTCTCCCGACTGGTTCGAGGTCGCTTGCGCGGTCCTCTCCCTTGCGTAGCGTTGATACGGCGTCCACCGAATCTATTACGGACCACAGCATCCTTTGCCCGGCTCTTCACCCGGTATCGGATAGCCGATTGGTTGTTTCAAGAGCAGTTGCCGTAAGGTTAACAACCACCCCCGCTCTATAGGAAACAACATTGTTTCTAGATCCCCGGGGTATCAGTCGGAATGCAAAATCGATTGTCGGATACGTCGCACGGTGCGCAAACCGTCCAGGATCACCCGAAGTTTGATTAATAGGGGAAACTGGCCCGCAGGCCGAAGTCCTACCTGAGCTCGCATTTCTGCTTGGAGGCTGCCGGATGGGTGTTGAGCCGTGAGCTTGGCCGACCCTTATACAACATGGGTCTTAGTGGCCGAACTGCAACAGGGCCCATTAGCTCCCGTTTACATTAGGTAGGGGACCGCGCAAGCGACCTCGAACCTGTAACCAGTCGCGAGGCTAGAGAAATTCTGCCATAACTGGTAGTCAGGGGCAAGGCGGTCCGCTATGTGCTTTGTTAGTGCCTTGCGTAAGGCGTTGGTGTCTGACGGGCCGTGGCGGGATTACTTAATATATTGTTTCATCCTCCCAGTCTCCACGTTCAACTCAGGTTGAAAGAACGATTATACATCGTTATACCAGCCTGGGGTGACGGGTTTGCCCGTTGTGGTCGACTCCTCCTAACTGACCCGTTATAAAAGCGTTATCGTCATTTAATGTAATAATGAAATTATTATCAAATTATCAAAATGGCAAAGCCGCATCTTGCGGTGTCAACTACAACGGGCGAGCCCGTCACCACAGGACGTTTTAACGATTAGTCGTTCTGTCGCCCTGCAGTGAACGTAGAAGACTTTGGACAGTACAATTCTACGTCCAGCTACGTCACAACCCGTGAGAGTCCAACGCCTTACCGCGAGTGAGCCAGGAATAAACCCGACGGGCTCGAGATACTCGCGCCCTCACTTCCAATTGTGGCCAGATTTCTCCGGTCTCTCGATTGGTTCCGAGTTCGAGGTCGCTTGCGCGGTCCTCTCCCTTACGAAGCGGTGAAACGGAGTGCACCGAATCTGTCGCGGACCAAGGCGTCCTTTGCCCGACTCTGAACCGGGATCGGATGGCCAATGGTCATTTCAAGAGCAGTCGCCGTAAGGTAGACAACTACCCCCGCTCTATAGGAAACAATACAGTTCCCAGACTCCCCCGATTGTTAGTCGGAGAGCACAATCGATTGGCTTGCGCCGCTCGGTGCGCAGACCGTCCAGGAGCGCCAGAGGATTGATTCCCAGGGGAGACTGGTTGACCCAGTGTCCTACCCAGGCTCGCACCCCATGCGTGGAGGCCATCGGATGGGTGTTGACCCGTGAGTGTGACCGACCCTGAAACAGAATGGGTCTTCGTGGCCAACTCAGCAAGGGCCCATTAGCTCCCATTGGCAAAGCCGCAGTTAGAGCTCATTAATTCCAAATCAGCGAGCGCATATTAATAGCGTATCATTTAAATCTGTACAAAATGACAGCGTCAGAGAAAGCCTGTCTTTGTAATTACGATTAATAATGATTGAAAATGAATTCATGCGGGCCCGATAATTTATGTAATGGCCAAATATGTATTATCCGGGACGAGTCTCTCCATGAAAATATAATGTAAACAGTAAATAGGCAATGAAAGGAAATTACGTGCGCACACAATATGGAATAATTTCAAGGGAAAATGAGCAGGCCTAATCGTGTAACGAATACGGATTACGTATATAATATTATACAGGGCTGCATATGATTTTAAATTTGCATAAAGTTTTAAGATATATTTATTACATAAAATACAATATTTATCCATACTTATTTCCGTCCGATTTTGTGCTAGGAATGGTAGGATACAACAGTCTTGAAACGCGTCGATATAGTTCACTAATTATATTTGCATATAAATTAATTCAATGAACTATTTATTTGCCAGAGATACTATGTAAGTTTGAATTGTACGTACCGGTAAATTACACAGCGAGGAGATCGCATCTATTGTTTAATATGCCGTACCACCGTACAAATATTTTTGTAGACAGGCCAGTGGGAAGGGTTATAGCTCTTCTTAATTCCTTACCCACAGAAATAGATATCTTTTGTATATCCCTTTGGCAGCTAAAAAGGCAACTCCCTGCTATCTCATGTTTATCATAATCTGTCTTTTATTTAGTTATATATTTTTATGTTTTTTTCTTGTTCAATGTTAGCATTAATTTAGTTATGTAAGTCATTTATTTTTATACTTACACTCTAGCTTTAATATTCATGGGCGACTTGGATTCATCTGTAATGCCCTTGAATACTATTTGAAACTAATAAATAAATAAATAAATGATATTATACAGGGCTATATGATATTATACAAGAGAACATTTTGAAAGAGTTTGCAACACTGTGTTACCGGAAGTTGTTCGGAATCGATGCGTAGTTGTTGTGAACGCGTTGCTATTTAGTAATTATTACACGACTAAAAAATTATATTAATACTGTATTGCTTAAATTTTGCGACATTTGGTTCGCTCTAAATTCTAAATCAATCATCGAGTTCAAAAAGTGTTCCAATAAATAATTCTTCTATTTTCATTACACACTATCAAAAATACATTTGGTATCATCTGCAAATTTTACAGTTTTGGCACATGTTATATTAGTTGCTAAATGTTTACAATAGAGAGTGACAAGGAGAGGTCCTTATATTGAGCCCTGACGCACAAAGATGTTTACTGTTTTCCATCTCGATTGCTTAGCTTTTTCCTCAATGCCATCCATTATTTTAATCTACAGAAATTTCTACCTCTTTTCTACCTCCTCCATATGGATACCAGGCTATCAAGGCATACCCCGCAATGAAGAGGCCAACAGACTAGTAAAACTGGGCACACTGGAATGCCCGGTGGAGCCAATTGTTGGGGTCCCCTTTGAAATCATAAGGGGGGGCAATTGTTGGGGTCCCCTAGTTAAGAAAATCATAAGGGACTGCTGGAAGCAGGAACTTTGGGCATCTTTGAAACAGAGCCAAGGATGTCGCCAGGCAAAAGCCGCGATGGAGCAACCACTTCCAAAGAAAACCAAGGCCCTACTTGACATGAGCAAGAAGAATCCCAGAACCACTATCGGTCTTCTCACCGGACACACGACCCTTAGAGCACATCTATTCAACCTTGGCTTGACAGAGAGCAAGGACTGCCGAATATGTGGCGAAGAACCTGGAAACAGCATAATACATCGTTGGTCGCTGCCCAGTCCTCGCCGCAAGAAGACACAGTTTACTGGGACGATCCTTTCTCGAACCCAGCGATCTGCCCAAATTGAAGGTCAGTAATCTGCATGGACTGGTAAGCAGTACCGGGCTACTAGCAGACCACTGACCCAACCTCAAAGTGGGTAGTTATAAAAGATCTTATAGATCCAGGTGACATCAAGGGCTAAAAACAAGCCACTCACTCCGTTTAATACTACTTCTACTACTTAGAAACTCTTCGAATTCCATAATGGTTTAGCTTATCTCTAAATATATATATTTATATTTATACAGTCGAATTTTCTCAATCATAAAACATGCAGACAACACAGCATCTTGTGTAGATTTTTTGTTCGGAATCCATGTTGACTCCGTAAAATAACCGCAACTTCTACGAGAATACTAAATAAACGTCTTTCGTTGTCTTATAATCGTCTTCTCTCGTGGGATCACCCTTTTTATATATCTATATAGGTCAGGTTTCCTAATCGGTATTAGTTACCTATTTTTTATATAATACATATCGTGTTTCTTAGACCATGTTCGAGTCATTTATAAAATATATGTTTTTTTGTTTTAATAATGAATTTGAATAATGATTTATAATCACAACATTTAAAAATCCTTTTAATTTCACAAAAAAAAACACCTATTAAGAAACATTAATTATTATGATATATTAATATGATATTATTATATACTTTTAGGTCGTCAAAATCTATGACTATACCCCAACTTCTTTTTAATTCTGAAAGCGATCAAGTAACTGACGTGTTGTCGGCTATATAAAGGCTTGGGAGCTTTGTAGGTTCACAACACAAAAGTCAACTATTCCTTTAGTAAAGCAGCTCGAGGCACTAAGCAGCCCATTATATCGTATAAGCTCATTAAAAGCTCCGTACAATGGACTGCACTCTACACTCACCCCTTCCTTATAGTTACCCGCCTAGCCGCCTTTCTTAACTTTCGATTGTGTTGCTCGTTAATTAAGTGGGATGGCACGAGAAATAAGAGAGCTTTTTAACTAATAAAGTATCGGCAGGATTGGGCCTGGGCGAGACTGGTTATTACTATCTATGATGTACAATATCTATAATGTACAATATCTATAATGATAATATCAATAATACCTATGATGTACAATAAATTATATTTAAAAAAACCTTTTCCTGAAAAAAATATTTTTTCAGAAAAATGACTCATCTACAGGATGAGTTTTTTATTAGTGACATCCTTGAAGAGAGTAAATCAGTATGAGCAAATAAACAACATTTGAGAAAAAAAAGAGTTTTTTTAAAAAATTATTTTGTTTGATAAACTTAAGTTTGACAAGCGTTGAGCGCGCTGTGCCATAGTTGAAATATTGCGAATAAACAATATTTGCGATATTTAACCTACCGATAGATGGCGCAATGCACTAAAATCTGTTTATACTACGTCTAACAACGAAACAAAAAAAAACAAATAAAAAAAACCTTTTCAAAATAAAAATAAAAATTGTTTTATCCATTTTTTTAAACTAAAAGTTGCGTATTTGCTTGTTTTGATTCACCTACTTCAAGTAAGTCACAAATAAAAAAACTCATTCTGTATATTTATTATATAAAACAACTTTCAGACTGACTGACTGACTGATTAATCATCACCGAGCCGAAACCACTGAAGCTACAATTAAGAAATTTTCCACAGAGGTTCTTTCTAAGACGTAAGTATTCACTAAGAAGGGATTTAGCGAAATTCAACCACTAAGAGACCGAAAAAGGCTAAAATATTTTTTCCGGTTTTCTTAATATCTCTTAATCCTGATGGAATATCAGATCGGTTCTACTCAAAAAATGTTACGAATATAAATGTCTACAAATTATATTCAGGATTTTTCCCTGAAAATTTCTACAAGGGAGTAATCGGGTTAAAGTGATCGAACGGAGTTAAAATGTTTTTTTTTTGTTTTTCTAATAAATATCAGATCGGGTTTACTCTAAAAAGGTTTACCAAATAAATGCCTAAAAATCGTATTCAGGATTTTTCCCTAAATCTCCTCAATGGAATAATCGGGGTTCAAGTGATCGAAAAAGGCTAAAATGTTTTTTGAGATTTTTCAAATATTTGTATTGCCCGATTAAATATCAGATTGGTTTTACTCAGAAAAGGATCTTGTACGTAAATACCTAAAAATTATGTTCAGTATTTTTGCCACAAAAATCTCTTTGACCTTTCGGAAGCCATCCTTCGCTTACAAAAATGGCGCCGCACCTTTTTTGGTATTTTTTTTATACACATACTTACAATATCGTTTTAAATGAATTATTTCTTGTGTCGTATATAAGCTATTCGCAAAAGTTTACAAGTAAATGTTTTAAAAATAATTTTAAAAAAACATTACAGAAAGTGAACTATCGTATTTATAATTATTTTTAGTGTTGTTTTTTTTTATGAAATATATGTGATTTATATATTTATCCATAAAGAAACATGTATTTTTTCGGAATGTACTTAATCTAAATTTTCATTTGATAATATTTTCTTTGATATCTCGCCTATCGCTGGAGCTAAAAATAAAATGAATATCCGACTGCTGTGAAGTCGCGCGCGATCCGAGCTGTCAGATCGTTGCGCTAGTGCCGCCACCTTGCGTCAGATTGCGCATCGATGTGTAGCGGGCGAGCTTCACGCTAATTCGGAGCGGTTCCTTTTATATGTTAATCGGCACTCTTAACCTTATATCATCTATATCGTAAATCACGAAGTGAATTCTCTCCGTAGGTGAGAGTTTAACCCTTTAAGAAAACTCAATGTATGCTACAAGGTTTATTTATGCGAATATTACGGATTTTATTCGGAAAAACATTTTTAATTTAATTATATGAAATGTATCGGGAGGATTTCTAATGCCTTCACAAGCGCTTGAGAGCGGAGGGATCGCCGAGGGCGTATGTGGGAACTCACGGTAGGTACGTTAGGAAAAACTCACGGTAGGTCTGCGTTTAGGGGTTAATACGGGAATTTCCGATGGATTTTGGGGACACCTCTATCAATATGCTTTTAGAGTAGTTAAAATAAGGGCCTTTTTAGGGTGAGAATCCTCAACAACCACCGGCGCGGGCGCTTCCAAGCTCCGTCGACCTAGATGCCGCCGGCTATTAAGGAGCGTGTCCCCTGATCGCACTACGGTTTTCACAGGAACTACGCGCCGAATCCTTAGATTCTCTTGCGCTCAACTAGGCTAGAGAAACGCGCTAAGTCGAACCGTAGAGATCGCTCTTGCACTAGGGTTAATTTGATTGGGTTATTTAACGTGAGATATAATAACTTATAAACTGAACTCTTGGGGGTTTTAAAAGTTTGGGGAGTCAGAACATGAACCCTAAAAACTCGCCTGGTAATAGAGGGTAGGTCCCACGGAGACTGGGGTTCGATTCGGCTTGAATGCAGGGCTGGCGCACTGATGTTACCCGGTTATTTGGCCGGCAAAAACTATTGAAACTTCAGGCAAAATATAAGCGTGGCACTGCTGCTCTGGTCTGCAGAAAAATGTGGGACCGCTGGGGGTTTGGCCCCCAGCGGCCATGAGCAGTCCACCCTGTTCCGCGGTCAAAATCCAAGAGAGGGTATAAAATTAATCACCTGATCCAGTCGGTTTAGATTTAATCGACTGGCAATTTTGCCGTGAATCCGACTAGGGGTGTGCGTTATTTTATCGCATGATGCGAGTATGGCATCCGTTTCTAGTCCGATTAAATTCTAATGAAGTGTAAGATAATTTATAATGAAGTTTATTATTATGTATTATGGAAGTAGATTCCCGTGACGACTAGGTAGTCACAATTTCTAAACACAATACATTTGAATTCCATTTCAATCCTGTCAAATGAATGCAATAACAAGACACACAAGTACACACATGTTCCACGTACACATACATATACACACTTCATAATAGTGTTGGTTGTAAGAGATTGTCGTATGACAATAAACCCGCCCATTGTGAAATTTCACAATAAAGAGTAGAAACAAGTGGTGTCTCCCTGTGGTGAAAACCAACGCATCCCAAAATGCATTTCTATACAGAGCGTTTTGCATTTCTATACAGAGTTTTTAAGTGTGGACATATTACACTTCATCAAAAATCTCTAATAAGAATTCAATTTTAAAAATTCTGGAGTCCCGATTCATCACAAAACATTTGTACATATTATATTTCATTTGATTTCGTTCATGTACATAATTTATCTTAATTATACTTATTAAAATACCTACGGAAAAGAAAGTGGGCATCGACGGCCGATGTCCATAGCCGGATCGGTCAGGCAACAGCAACATTCGCCTCGCTCAAGTGGTGCATATGGAAGCGAACGAATATTACCATCGAAATCAAAGTACGGCTATACCGAACGTTGGTCCTTCCCATTCCTCTTTATGGATCGGAAACGTGGACGTACAATCGGACCTCACAAGTTCGAAGTCTTCCAAATTCGATGCTTGAGGCAAATTCTCGGTGTCTCACTCCGCGACCGAATTCGAAACGAGGCCATTAGAGAAAGATACGATCTAGTAACAACGATCGAAGAAGAAGTACAAAAACGTCGACTGCGATGGTTCGGCCATGTTGCCGTATGAACGATAATCGCTTGCCACGTAAACTTCTTTGGGGAGACCGTCCGACAGAATGGAGAATTCAGCGATCGGCACCGAAGAAAACCTGGCTAAATAACATCAAAGAAGACCTAGGAATCAACGATTATCGGGTAGGGATGCTCGAGACGTGGCAAAAATCGTCAAGAATGGAAGCGAATCATGAATGGAGTACGAGATACAGCGGCACCGACAGCAGCGTATTGGCTGCGAGGGCGACCCCCTCCCCAATCGCCGGCTAAGGAATAAATAATAATAAGAATAATAATAATACAATACCTACATATCATACCTAAAATTAAATATAGATAAATTTATATACATACATATTGCTTTTTTTTATCAATTTAGTTTTTTCCTTTCACCTTACTTCCCAATCGACTCCCCCCTATTGTCAACGGAAACGATATAAAATATCATATCATTCATATTGTTTACTTATTATTCGGAATCACATTAATGGATTTTTGTTACTTTTTGGGGGGAGGCGTTTGGCGCGCGGGGAGGGGGGAGACGTTTAGCGCGGGGGGGGGGGGGGGGGGTGTCTGCTACCAGAAAAGTCTTGAAGTGACACAACCGATTTGTTTAAAAGTTTGACAACCGCTTTGACAAAACGAATAGCAATTGTTTTTTAGATAACCTACACTGACATTTTGTTCTTTTTTATTCCTGATTAAAAGTCACGTTATAATATGACTAAATAATAATTGGACAAGCAGGAGATGTCTACTTACGCTGAGTGCGCTGCAAAAGAAAGGCATTTATGTGAAAAATTGCTACGGAGGCAAGACGACAGTAAAATTGCCTGTTGTCAGCGAAATTCCCTCATATATTCATTGCGACATGGTTCCGCGACAAAATTACTGAAGTAATCTGCTAAAGAAAGCCATTTATCTCGGTGATGTTGATGTTACGAGATGGCATAGGGATTATATTTCATTTCATTCTTTATTTTTCGTCTCATTTTTTATTTATGTGTATATGGTTGATATCCTGAACGTCAGGCAGAGGGCTCAAAATTTTAGCAAATGCTGGTAAAGGTGTGGTTGAAGACAGGAATTAGAAAAGGAGTAACTCGAAACACCGCTTGTTTCTGGTTTTCCTTGGCTGATCTGCTGATGAATACCTTCCCATAGACTTTGGTGCAGGTCCCGATAATGCTTCCCGAAGAACACAGCACTCGCGAGGAAGACTGTATTATATCACTTCCCCGGCAGAGCGAAAGTATTGTGAACTCGCAATAAAAATAGAGATGAAGACGGATATATACAAAATCGAAGACTATCGCCACTGGAAGCAGTTTCAATTGTTCATTGTGCTATCCAAGGAACAATTCTACTTTCCTCGCATGATCCGGGAAGCCATTGAAATAAGAAGAACCCCGAACTTCAATAGAGACGACGGTTACAAACTCCCTTCTACGTGGAACCCTCTTCCTACCGCCGCACGCCGAACGCAAGGACTTAAGACAGGATACAGTGAGTGTTGTGTGCAAGACGGATTTTCGAAATTCGCGCGCTCCGAGCCCGGGCCCCCACCACCGTTATAACCTACGCAGTGGCGGCAGCGGTATGCGGCCTACCCGCGGAACAACGGATTGACAGCTCTTTCAGTCTGCCCTAGACAACGGCGGCTGCAACGTCACCGAAACGTCGGGTGCTACAATTTTTTCTATCCTATTTATAACGAATATATACATTTTGACCCCTCTCTAGATGATTAAATTTATTTCCAGACTGGTGTGTCTGTGAGCCTGTGTATCTGTGTGTGTGTATTCCTTAACGATGGCGCCCAAACGCTTCATCCGATTGAGCTGAAATTTGGCATGCTGACATCATTCCGTCATCGCAAGAGTTCAAAATATTCTAGTTGAAATCAGCCCACCAGAGGGCGCGCTAGTCATACTTCAACGTAGAAATATTAAAGACTTGAAAATCGGTACATAGTTGCCTTGTTGGACCGAAATCACGTTGTGGACTTTTGGTTGGAATATCTAGTATACAAGCAATGCAAAAAAATAAAAAATACCGCCGTATTTAGGAAAATACATTTATTTTTTGAAAAAATATGATTTTTCTACCATGGAAATACTTTAAAATACTAAAAAATACTACTTTTATTATTATAGTCACTTGACACAATCACTATCGGGCGGAGAGGGAGGGCGGTCGAGGGGGCGGAGTTGGCGGGGGTTAGATGAGGGTAATGGAGGAGGTTATGAGGGGGGGTTTCTGCTTGCAGGGAAGGTGTTGGGGTGACACAACCGTTTTTGTTTCCCTGTCACGGGTAGAGCGAGCAATCACGGTGTGTTGCGAACAGGCACGCAATTTGGACTCATTTTTGATCGCATATATTGTTCTTGGGTGTAATAAATAATGAACTCAGGTACCTACATCACACCTGGAGGGGATGTAACATAGTAAAATAGAATTAATGGAATTAAGAACGGATCGAACTTTTGAATATAGCAGGCTTTACCGAAGTACACGGCACTCGAGAGACAGACTTTATTACAGTTTTCTCTGTCACGGACAGAGCGAGAAATCACAGCGTGGTGTGAACACGAATTAAATATTCGACCACAGATAAAATGCTTTTGCGATAATTCATAATGTACTCCCATAAGGTACTTAGGTACGTACTAAATAAAGGGAGGGGATAAAACAAGGCAGAATTAATGGAATCAATAAGATAGAGGATTTCAGGATACTCCAAGCGTGTCCAGTATACATGCATCTAAAAATATTTATTTATTTATTTATTAAAAGTAAAGCATGAGATATACATTCCTGCAGCATTACAAATAGAATCGTGTTTGGACCAGTAGCGAAAAATAAATCACACTGCAACATCTTGATCACTACGTCCACACCGCCTAACTAGGCCTAGGCCTGTACTGAGACAGGCGTACCAGAAACTATTTTACCCGTGCAAACGGTTAGTTAACATTAAAAGAAAAAACCAAAGGAATCAAATTAGGTATTCATAAGTATTTTAAAATCATTAAAAAAACATTCAATAAAAAAACATGAAGAAAAATAGATTAAGGAAAATAGATTAAAGAAGGAATTAAAATTAAAGAATTATTTGAAGGAGGCATTCGTTCATTTTGGTTGTTAAATGTTCGAAATACATGTAGTTGTAATATACATGTAGTAAATAGTAATATACAGTTAATACGTAATTAAACGTATATTATATTACGTACATATATTACAATACGTATATTACAGTTAATACGTAAATAGTTTGAGCAATGTGGGATTTTAATAATAATAATAATAACAATCTTGAATGTGTCACTATTGTACAGTAATAATGATTTTTTAATATTTTAAATCACATAGAACCTGACATTTAATCTAACAATAGTAAATATATTTCAACATCATTTTTTTTTGTCTATTACGAATCTACACGCTGGGTTTCGTCGTGAAATATAATCGGAAAATATTACATGTCAACGAAATATGCAGTGCATTGGAGCGGAATTATTCCTAGACAGTCATAGTCCTATCACAACAACTACCTGCCTGATGTCGTTAAACGCATTGAAACCAAAAACAAATTTAAAAAATCGGTTTCTAGGTGGCTTATTACAGAAGGCAGAGAAAACATCAATGGAATGTTGAATATTGTATATTAATTTTTTGTATATTAAATTTTCGCATTATTCTTCAATTTTAGACATATACTTTTACTTTCAAACATATTTTTACTTTTACTCTACACGTTAATAATTATTATCAAAGTAATAGAATTTCTACAAATTTTAATTGTTTTAATTTTATTATTTTTTTATTTTTTTTTATATAATAATTATTTAGTAATTTGATTAGATACATCTAAACAATATTTTATAAAGTCTGCCTTAGAACAGGCCCTGGCCTAGTTAGGCGACTTTTATTCATTACTCTATCTCCTCGAGAATCAGTTTTTTTGCTAACGTCTCATATATATTACAACATGATATGGTAAACTGTACAAACGAACTTGTGTAATACTATAAATAAATAAATAAATAAATAAATATACACAAAAAATAACTGCCCGAATCGAAATCGAATATAAAATCATCCGCATTGGTTTGACAACATTTCGTCCGGTGTTAAATGCCGCTTTATGTTCGATTGGTAGTTTTACAATGGAAAAGGCACAATAATTCATTTCATATTCCGCTCTAACGCATTGGGCTGTCTTGCTCTAATTGCAACTAATTCCCATTTTAGTTAATGAAGAAACGCAATCGGGCCCATTGTTAAAGGGCTCACTAGAAGATCAAAATTACTTGTTTACTCTTATTTCTTAACACGTTGAACGCCATGACGGATACCTTGTGTCCGACAACATACTTTCCCCCGGGGCCGCACCAATAAATCTAGAATCGTCCAAAAATCGTTAATGTTCTTTTCGCAAAAAAATCAGTAGGCAAATAACTCAAAAATAATGGATGACTTACGGAAACAGCGATTTACTCATTATTGTCCGAGATGTCAAATAACAGACACCATGTCGGTCTCGGCTTGTGAGAATGTCCAACCGTCTTTCCTTTTTTGTGCCAAGTGGTCTTTTGAAGTGATCAAGGGCTTGCGGACACATGGTGTCCGACGCGACCTCTGGATCCGATATACTGTGAGTCACAAGGTGTCCGCCGCAGCCCACTGGGCTAAACATGTTTTTTAGTTTGGCGTTCAACGTATTAATACTTCTTTAAAAGTTTAAGGGTAAATCGCTATCTATTTCACCTGTTTATTTGTAGCTTCTCGTCATCTTTCAGTTTTATATAACCTACATAATATTCGTTGATATTATTTTTGTATATTTTAGTAGTTTACTTAGTTTACTAGGCTGTCAGTTTAAGTAGGTTAAGAATATTTTTCTGCAACAATCATTTTGCAATTAAAAAATCCAGGGCCATCCATCTCGACTATTTGAATTCTCCCGAGGTTATAGAAAGATGCTGACGCCACGCGTTCGATTATAAAGCAATCTGACTATATGTTTCGAGCTCTTTATTGCATCCACTATCTACTGATAAATTTTCAGCTATTCCAAAAAACTTTGGGGATACAAATTAAAATCACACCTTTCCTAGTAAACCAGCGCCAGGTTTCCCGGAATCCAGCCTGCTGACTGTACCCTGGCATTCTATGGTCAAAATACTGTCTGATTCGAAAGTATCAACTTTTCCAAAACTCTTGCACTTTTTTGTCGCCGGCTCTTGGTCTATTATAGACGTCACTGTTTCAGCGCTTTTCAATCTCGTGAAGTATGCACAAGGCTTGCGTTTACGACATTGCGGGGCGAGATTACATATAAACCACCGACTGCTTATTTCAAATTCAAATTGTCTGCTTTATTGCGGATTTTAGCCACTGCTAAAATTAAATTTCATTTATTTTCAGGGACTTCAGCACTGTAAACCGACGACTGAAACATTTTATCAACAATGAATAGATCAGGAATGAATGAATAAATTGTGCCGTGCTTCTGAGACGGGAAACCGAATACACCAGGGGTGCATTTTTAAGCTCACCAAACGGTCGTTCACGCGATATCGCGTGGTCGTAGCTAACGAGTTTCTATGCGGGATAAAAAACTTTGACCACCACACGGTGTCAAATTTTTAGTTTGGCAATGAACCTGTTGCAGATAGGTAGGTAATGAAAGCCAGGGTTAGAAGTTCGGTACTAATCAGTAAAAATCAACATTATTACAAATAAAGTAATTCATACCTTTCTTCTAAATATGAGTAAAGAGGAGGTACAACATCTATTTTTCCACTTGAAGAATAAGAAATTGCTAATCATGACTACTACTGCTACTTTTTCTGTGTTGATTTCTTTTAGTGTTAAATAACGTAAGCGTATTAGAAGTGTATGTACTCGTAATTTGTGGTCGCAGTTGGCATGCCTGAGTGTGTATGAATGTGTGCTTGTGTATATATGTATTTATTTACATATTTATTTATAGTAATGTACAGCGGTTTGCAACAAGCGTAACACTAAGCTTATGTAATATGTAATAACATTGAATTAAATTTTGCCTTAAAAATAAAAAAAAACCACAGCAAGTTGTGTCACGCTTATATGAAGTGAAGAGTAAAAACTTGTTCTAGGGGAAACATTTTAAACATATACAAGTTTAAAAAAAAAAACATGTATGTGTTTGTGGGCACTATTTCATTGGACTGTCAACATCTTGCCGCCGAACCTTCTCAATTTCCAACGCATTTGTCTGACACAAACAGAGCCATAGTATCACGCTAAAGATAAATCCGGGGGTGTCAACACAACGGGCGAGTAAGTAGGCAGTGTTTGTTGAAGACATTAGCAATACAATTAGAATCCTTATCAGAATAAATTGATCCATTATCACGGGTGGTAAATGAAGATAAAATTAGCCATTTACCGCAAGTTTTTAGGTGATATAGCTATAGAGATATCATGACATTAGTAACGCGTGCAAAATCCTAAATACCTAGCAGACGAAGACGGCGGCTGCTGGCCCAGCAAGGTCAGCGTTCGGCGGAAGGCGGCGCGGGTGGCGAAAAACAAGACGCGTACGTACGAGATAGGTAGCGTGCATCTGAGGGGGGTCGTCTTCATTATGTATCTAAAGGTAGCTACTTAAATTAACAAATCGATTCGAAACTTTACGCGAAGCGAAGCCGCGGGCAACAGCTTGTATTAAATATAGGCAAAAGGAAATACCTAACTTTTAGCGTGATGGGCAAATATAAACAAAACTAGACAAAGGACTAAAAAACATGATTACGATGGAATAAACTAATAGCGCCTAACGAACGGTCATATATTCATATTCATATTAATATTAATTTAATTAGTATACTGGTATACAAGTCAGATACAGATTAGCAAACATTCATACATATTAGCAAACAAACATAATTTTTATCGTAAAGAAAAGATAAAAATAAACAAAAAAAAAACAGATAAATAAACACAAGAATAATGTAAAAAGTGGAAACACAAGACAAAATGCAAAGAAACCATTTAACACTTTAGCCACCAAAGCATTTCAGACTTCACTCGAGTAATATCCCTCCAGTGAGTAAAACCCAGGCTGAGACAAGAGGGTCAATATCCTTACTGTTGGATGTCATTGGGAGTTAATGGGTCCTTGCTGAGTTGGCTTCGAAGACCCATTCTGTCCAGGGTTTGTCACACTCACGGGTCAACACCTATTCGACGGCCTCCACGCATGAAGTGCGAGCCTGGGTAGGACTCTGGCCTTACGGTTAGTTTCCTCTGGGAATCAACCTTCTGGCGCTCCTGGACGGTCTGCGCACCGTGCGGCGTAAGCCAATCGACTGTGCACTCTGACTAACAAACGGGGGAGTCTGGAAGCAGTACTGTTTCCTATAGAGCGGGGGTGGTTGCGGACCTTACGCCGACTGCTCTTGAAACGACCTTCGGCTATCCGATCCTGGGTGAACAGCCGGGCAAAGGACGCTGTGGTCCGCGATAGATTCGGTAAACACCGTTTCACCGCTTCGTAAGGGAGAGGATCGCGAACTCGTAACCAATTGAGAGACTGGAGTAATCTGGTCATAATTGGAAGTAAGGGCGTGAGTGTAAGCCCGCCGGGTAACAATCCTGGCTATCTCGCGGTTAAGGCGTTGGCCTCTTACGGGTTTGTGGCGGAGCTAGTCGGTGGACTGTTTTGTCCAAGTCTTCTGCGCTCACTCCAGGGAGATAGAACGACTAATCGTCAAAACTTCCTGAGGTGTCGGGCTCGCCCGCTGTAGTCGACAACCCTAGTTGTTGGATGTCATTGAAATGGACGCCCTACAATTAATATCATTGGCGCCCTACAACTAACGTCGCCAGGCACTAGCAGCTCCATTGGCGCAAGAGAGAAACCGACATGTTGTCTCTTTTACTACCCAACCTAAACGCAAATATCCCGTAATGTATTCAGAATTTGCCGATTGAGAGAACGTCAATTTTCGCAATTCTTTGCGTGCAGCGTCGCCTTTTCAGTGATTCCACTCGGGTGTGAGACGCCAACCAAAAAGATATTTCTACCCATGCATATATAAAAACGCACGAGGAGCATTCTCGCCACATATCCTGAAGCCAAACGCCGCAAAGGCTTCGCCGCCTGCGACTGAAATATTCAGCGACAAAAAGACGACAAATTTCCGATACAAGCGTCGCGCGCTATCGACGATTCGTAGCCTCCGGAAAGAAACGAGGGCACATCCATAGGCGAGTAAGCAAAATTGTCAACACAAATCGATTGGAATTTATATCAAGTATCATAACAACTACATTAACATTAAAACAATTAAATTACAAATTTCTAGTGTCTACAATAAAAATTTTAGCATATTTTTAAATGTAAGTAAGTAAGTATGTATTTTTTAATTCGAAACCCTCTCTCCGGACGTAGAAATAAGAAATTATTTTTTTAAAGATATTCAATATTATTTTATCATAATTTTGAATAAAATACATAATACATTCAGTGGGCAATAGAACCAAAACAATTTTACCTTTACTTTGAAATCAATTTATTTATTTATTTATTTATTCGTTACATAAACATTCAAACGCAATAGCACAAAAGAAATATAATGTACAATCCAGAAAATACCGCTATATGCTTCTAAATTTAGGCATACATCTGTCTGTGCCCAGGCCAAATTGTGCATAAATTATATGTTAAAGTGCATAAAATTATTCCTAATGTGCCAAATAAAGTGAAACCGAGCCCGCCTTGCTAGGCACTCCTGTGATAAGGCGAGCTCACATCCTGAGTCTTATTGAAGTGCCACGGTTGGGTCAGTGAAAATAACAAATTAAATTTTATATATATATCACCTAATAATTTTAACCGTAGATCACATCATACATAATGCGATACCGCCATTTTGCCGTTCCGACGGCTGCCGAGCGCATTCCTACGAACTTCGTTTTCATTATTGTAAGCTCATCATAATGAAGGTAGGCAAATAATTACGTATCCAACCCGAAGTCTTCACAGATTGACGATTTTCAGGGGTTCATAACCGGCGTTATTATATTGAATATGCGATTAATCATGCGGATATTTGTTTCTTATAAAAGTAGTTTTCTGAGTATAAATTAACCTAAAACTTATGTAAACATGTACTTTATTTAAATTAAATTACTTTAAAAGAGATTAGGAAAACTTTATATTACTATTGGATAAATAGTTTATATTACAGGAAATTAAATTAAATTTTATTACTTTGAATGCCAGAAATTTTGGAAATAAATATATACACACTCATACATACATACTCAGACACGTTTATTGAGATTACAAATTGCGAGTGCACTTCTAACTCACTCACGTTAATTAAAATGTGTACAAAAATAAAATAAAAATAGAAATAGGAGTCTAATACAGTACAGTATAATACTTCATTCAAAAAGAAAATCGTCATTATTTTATTTACATCGTAAATAATCACAGAATTAGCCATATTTTGCTCATTACAAGTTGTTTCGTAATACTACACGCGCAAAGAAATTTGTTTTAGGAATTAGTATGGGAGTATTACCATATTTTGAGTGTGATTTTCTATAGTTTTTCTATGAAATGTGACTCTTTGGAGTAGAATAATTAGTTATTGAACATATAATAAGCATATAATGAGACAATATATTTGAATAACTCTAACCACTTTTGTATTATGAGCCTTCAAAGTTTATTACCAAGTTTCGGTCGCTAACTCTCAAAAGTTTAGATTTTTCTGTAATATCAGACAAAGCTGAAAGTTCTGATGTGATTTTCTAAGAAGTGTGATGTAGTGGTAAAGTTATTATGAAAGAATTTCATATAAATAATGACCCTAAGTAGTCATAAATATAAAATTTAAAAAAAAACGAGAATACATCAAATTTTTCGTGGTTATTATGACTGAATAACTAAATATTTTTGTATGCAAATAGGTAAAACAAAATAATAGTTTTGGTAAAGCATTTAATAAAGATCATAACCGTAATTAGAATTTCTGCATAGAGTTCCGTTTTTTGTGATAAAAACATCGACATGATTGAACAAGCGAGTTTTTTAAGTTCGCCAACTTTCTAATATTTATTCATTAATATCCTAATTGTTTTACGAGATAACGTCATAATGTTCTATATTTCAAATTTCAATGCGATCATTCTACAGCTCTTCTTTTTATGATCCGTTTAGTGATTTATAACTTATGGTCGTTTTTCTCAAGGTCGTCGATTCGCGCCGATTTCACGCTCGACGTTTCGCGTGCGAAAGGTACGGCCGAGTTTTTACTTCGCTAGATGAGGGGTTAACCCCTCATCTCGATTAATGACAAAGTAAAAAGAGAAATAATAATTTAACCATGAAATTCATAAAAATAATCAAACCATTACTAAAATAAAAAAAAACTAATAATAATATAAGGGTTTTGAAACAGCAAATTACGATATTATCTTAAAACGAATAAAAAAATAAATTAATAAATGAAAAAAATATCTATACAATTTACTATTATCATAAAAAGTATTCAAATAAGATTGTATAAATACATAATTACGATGTTGGACTAGGTACAAATTAAACGAATTGCGATTCAAACGAAAAAGGAAAGCAAATAGAAAAAACAAGATTGGGAATATGATAAGAGTTAAAATTTATTCAAATTGTATATACATTTAGACAACAAACATTGTTTAGTCTGTTTCCTAAATTCAATATTTTTATCGATATATTTTATATTTAGGTATTTATAAATATTTATAAAATTAAATATTTAAATACCCCAAATGGAATTACAACCTACACATCTAATAGAGAAACTTGGATAGTGTACTGGAGTAATAATATAATATTAGGAGAACTACAACAATAACTTAGCAAAGAGGTGTAGGCAGGGCCGGATTTAGGGGAAGTCATCCGGTGCTACAGCCCCGGGGCCTCCACAAAATAGCCCCCCCCCCCCCCCCCCCAACAATAGAGACTTCGGAAAAAATCTTGCAAATAACTACAATAAACTAGTAAACACTAGTAAATAACATTACCTTTGATAATTTTTTTTTCGCTGTTTTACCTTTACTTACAGTACTTTGTGCAAACATGATTATATTGTTCTTAAATATATTAAAAAAAACGATTCATCTATATTTGTTCACTTTAATCAGAAACAATGGAATGTTAAATTTTGTTTCAACCGTTATCTTTCTTGCTCAAAAATGGGACCTCCACTTGGAGAAACAAGGGGGCCTCCACTCCTTTGTTTCCCCAAGGCCTCCAGACCTCTAAATCCGGCCCTGGCTGTAGGGCACTAAAAATAGGAAAACCTTTCGGAATACAGGTTTAAATGCGTAATAACTATCCGCTATATAGTTCAAATAGACTAATAGGTGGCATCAATTCGCTGACGATATTGCAATAGTGGTGGCGCATGATGATGTTAAGTCTGCAAACAGAATCATGAACAACTATTTTATTGGTTTCTAGACAAAAGCCTCGTCATCAATCACACAACAACGAGGTTCGGCAACTTTCCTTATAAAGAAGGGGCGATTTTACAACGAATGTACACTCGCATACCTACTTGCTTCATGAGATCTTACCATTCTTAGTAAATCGAAGGCTGTTGGGATGACTTTATAAAAAAAACGGTTGTGTCACCCCAAGGCTTTCCCGGCAAGTAACCAAGGACTAACTTCATCTGAATACTAATTTCATAAAAAAAATCGAGTTGAAAAGGTTGTGATTGAAAACGGTCTACCAAGGAGCGCAGTGGTCATATTTAAATCTCAAAATATTGGACTTATAGACTTGAAATTTGGTCCACAGATGTCTTCTTGGATCGAAATCACGTTGTGAAATTTTGGTTAGAATATCATATAGAAGCTACACTAATAATATATAAATTCCGCCATATATTTTAATCTAATATTAACGCCGAGTCGCCCGAGGTTAGCCGTGAAAGCAACCGCGATGATTGAGGCATCGCAATGGGACCCAGCCAGGTACGACCGCTGGCCGAAAGACAATATGTCATATACAAGCTGCACTAATAATATTAAAATTCAGCCATATAAATTTCAAATTCGAGCCACACTAGCCGAGTTACAAACCGCGCCGCGTGAGGCGGTTGTGTAACAGAACCCAACGGTTCATCATCGAGAGAGGGCGCTCATTGACTGTAATTATGAAATTAATATTTAGATGAAATCAGTCCTTGGATACTTGGAAAGTCTTGGGGTGACACAACCGCGTTTTTGTATAACTGTTCGTGTATTATTTCTAGTTAAAACATTTCTAATTATACATTTCATGTTGATTTTGCGGTAGTTATGATGTTTGGGTGGCACCGCTCCTTAACCAGCAAGCTATTACGGCCTCTTTCAAATTCATATTTCTAGAGGTCTATACATTCGTTCCATTGGGGTACCTAACAAAGCGATTGGTGATATCACATTGGCGACAGCATTTTACGCCTTTTGGTGTGAATTTCGTATATTACTCTGCCTCTCTCTATCACTTCCTTCGTCGCTCTGCATTTTATGAAGCCCACGTATATTCTAAGAGAGGTAACACTCTATATCTACAGATTTTTGATTTAGAAATATGCGAGATCCCAAGAGACACTCAGAATCTATCGAAACGCCATCGAGACGCACACGGCCTCGACATACTAGTTATCATCCCAAATGTCAGCTAAAGGGTCATCCTATGTCACATTCACCTGTCACATGGAGATAGACATTCTTTTTCGCCCTTCGTAGTTTTATATAAGACATTACACTTTTATTACGACAATATTTTATTTATTTATTTATTTATTTATTTAACAGGGAAAACATACAGCGCTACAAAAAAATATTACAATTACATTAAATACAATATTTCTGGCCGATGACATGCTTTCAACAATAGTTTTAGTTAGTTAAGTCTCCAATACGCACAGTGCATTCTGTGGGGGTTGGGAGGGGAAAAGGAAAGGAAAAGGAAGGAATGGGTGTTAATAGATTTTAAGTAATAATGTGCAGTACAAAAAATAAAAATTTAAAAAATTTGAAAAGTTAAGAAAATTAAGAAAAAATTACTCCATCATATAAACCTATCATATACAGTTAAAGAACAACGAACGAAAAACCAAGTAGTCCCTAAGACAATAGTATCCCATGAGAAATGTCTATGTCGCATTTTCGATTAATTTTAAGTATATGCTTTGCTTAAATTTATTCTCTTTCATGTTAAATAGGTCGATATTCTGGAAATGATTATCGTAAGTTGACATTAAGCGGTACATGATGGAATTCTGGGCATACCTAGTACGGACGCGCGGGACTTCGAAGGTACGGGGGAAGCGAGCCACGCGTGGTGGAACGTGAAAAGATAGATTATGTATGAAATACGGGTTGTCCACGTTGTTATGGATAACTTTGTGTAATAATACCATGTCTGCCGTGGTACGGCGGTTCTCCAATGATGTAATATTGAAGTTATTCATCCTCTCCTCGTACGTGTTCAGTCCCAAGCATTGACGGTAGTTTAATTGTCTCATAAATCGTTTTTGGACGCTTTCTATTCTCTCCTTACATACATGATATTGCGGATTCCAGATCGGAGATGCAAACTCTAATACGCTGCGGATGTATGCAAAATAAAGGGTTTTGAATACAGTCGGGTCAGAGAACGACTTAGAGACCCTACTAATGAAGCCCAAGGTTTTTAACGCTTTACTGACAATACCTTGTATGTGTTCGTCAAATGTCAATCGGTGATCGAGTTGAACGCCAAGGTCGCGAATGCTCAGCGCGTTGGGAATCGGATCATGGTTGATAAAATACTGAAAATGCAAATTATTTTTTTTACGGCTGAACGTAATTTGATTGCATTTCAAAGCGTTGAGAGAGAGGTCTGTTTCTTTCGCAGTACTCAAACAACCTATTAATGTCATCCTGGATAAGGTGGCAATCGGTGATGCTTTCAACCTGGGCGTAAATTTTAAGGTCATCCGCGTATAGTATATAGGGCCCATTTTTAAAGCATGATCCAATATCGTGTAAATACGCGTTGAAGAGCAGAGGACCTAGGTGAGAACCCTGCGGGACTCCAGAGGGTATGGATGTGTAGTTGGATCGGAAACCGCCGATGGCTACAGATTGGTGACGTTTATTAACGTATGACGATATCCATCTAAAGAGATCGCCATGAACTCCTAATCTCTTTAATTTGTCCAGAAGTATGGCGTGGTTGACCCGGTCAAATATTTACAAATTAATCGTTTTGGATATAAAAAAAATATTTGAAATCAAACGTATCTATATATATAAAACAAAGTCGGGTTTGTTCAAACACTTATAACTCGAGAACGGCTGACCGATTTTCATGGTTTTTGATTTGTTGTATTTGTATCCATCCCGAATAGCAGAATAACTTTTAAAAACAAAAATTGGAAAATTGACGAAAAATTAAAATAAAAGAAAAATGATTTTCCCATACAAAATGTAAATCCGTGTTTTTTCATGGTCAGTTGTACGTGGCATGTTCACGTGTCGACAAATCATCCGCTTTATTTGTTCTTGCGCCTAATAAAAAAACAAAAAATGTCGTATATCACAAGGTGCTTCAATGAAGAGAATTAAACCGAGTGCCTCCCATGCTGCACAATATATAAATAGATTAATTTAATCATGTCTTCCTGACATGCGATTGATACATTTTATTTTTACGGATTTTTTTCCCATGCAAATGTGTTTTATATATCTTATATCTATATATATTGTGAGGGACCACCCCTCACTAGACTCCAATTGCTCGTGAGTGAAGGGTGGAGCTCATCAATGGGTTTTCTCCGTAGTAAAAGTCGTCTTGTTGCAGTGAAGTAATTTATTCCAGAAGGTATTTGATTCTTGCCAGTTGTAACGCCTCGAATGGTAAGTCGCGGTGCGTGTAGTGTGTGAGTGATGATGATCGCGGCTGAGTATGTGAAGATTGATATCGCGGATACTGATGCGAGGTATAAGCGCGGCGGTTGTAGACTCGAAGATGATGAAGAGCGCGAGTACTATGCGTGTCGATCGTCGACTAGAGGATGATGATGATGAGTGAGAGCGGTAGCCGTCTACTAGAGGATGATGATGATGTGTGAGCGCGGAGAGTGACAACTCGAGGATGATAAATAATTGATCGAATGTACTGCTTTATATACGGTGTGTATGATGCAATGTTCTGCGCGTGGGGAAAATAAGTGTGTCAAATTGAATCGATCAGAAGAATTGATATTAGTCATCGATTGTGTATGCATTAGTTGGAATTTAATTGCAGTTGACGCGTGTATATTTAAGTGTGTTTGCGGTTTGGATTCTATAGAATCTACTTCTTTTGTTGACTCTAATATGTTGGGCGAAGTCCCCAACAATACAAAACAAAGTCGGGTTTATTAGAACACATAACTCGATAACGGCAGGACCGATTTTCATGGTTTTTGATTTGTTGTATTTGTCTCTGTCCCGAATAGCAGAATAACTATGAAAAACATTGGAAAATTAACGAAAAAAATAAATAAAAGAAGAAACATTTTCCCATACATATTGTTTCCGAAAAAATAAAATAAAAGTCAAGTTGTTTTAAATATAACTTTTTTAATACTTTCTTATTATATTTATTACTGTAATTGTCATTCCAAATAATTATCGGATTGGCTATGTAGTTTTAAGATACAATAGAAATATTATAAATAATATAGTGAGACTCCTTAAAACTTCTAATATCGATTTTTAGAACTATTTTTAATCTTAAGCGGCTAACGAAAGTATTGTGTACAATCAAAAAATATTATATCTAAGTAACTATTTATAACTTTTAAAGACAATAAACTTGATTTGATCGCCAAAATAGGGCAGCACTGAAAGAAGAGAGCAAAATCGAAGATTTTATTGAGGCTTTAAATAAGCGGATTATGAAAGTTGTAAATGCATACCTGAATTTGAAAAAAACTCTAAAACAAACCAGTATAGAACCCTAACCATATTGAATTCTAATTTCATAATGAGTGTTATTTAAGATATATTAATTCTGGAGATACAGCTAGGAGAGGGAGAAGGTAGTGGGGTGTAACAGACGAAGCAGGTGGATTGACTAGAAGAATTGGGATACAGATACAAAACAACATCTTTATCAGAATCACTGGAGCAGAGAATTCTTTAGGCAGCAGACATATATCCAATAGTTGTTCAACAAGAAAATTCATCCAGAAAATTCATCTATCGCAGAGAATTTCAATTACATTTGTCAGTCTGCTCTCCTCCCCCTTCTGGATTATGGTGATGTCGCATTTCTCTACCTCACAGAGGAGTTATCCACCAAAGTTGAGCGTCTCCAAAATGTCTGCATTCGTTATATACATGGCCTCAGAAAATGTTACCACATCACGGAGTACAGAGAGAAACTTCACTGGCTGTCGACCAGGGAGAAAAGAGACATGAGAGTTCTTTGTATGCTTTCAAGATCTTGAATGGCGTCGCTCCTAATTATCTTACCGGCAAATTTACTGCACTATCGGCTCATGGACGCCCGTTGAGATCAAAAGATAACTTGCTACTCTCTATCCCTAGTCACAGCACTACTTCTTGTCATTGTCTTTCACCGTGCATGGAAACCGTCTTTGGAATGCTTTGACGAAAAATGTTAGAAACGCGCCAAGCATAACGAGTTTTAAAAACAGACTATCATTTGAAATCTTCCACATAAATTCCCTTTCCCTTCCCATTCTCCCCCTTTTTAAACCTTAGTTTTCTTATAGGTGTTAGATTATTTTGGCTTGGCACATTCTGTGCCCACAAAGAGTTAAATATATATTTCTTTCTATCCTGTCTTTTTTTTGTCTTAGTGTCTTTATATAGGTTAAGTTGCGTAGTATTTACTCGCAAATAATGCTCATACAATAGTATAGGTTGGCTCTAAAATATTACCTGCAGGCAATAAGCTCGCCTTTTCGTACGAATAAAGCGTTTTATTATTATTATTATTATAACTGTAAACGAGACCATATAACAACATATTCTGTTCGTCCAAAAGGAGGTTGGACGTGACATCTACACGTTGCATTTCATTGTAAAATCTTAGCTACCAAAACGTAGTATGGCATTGGGCAATCTAATACCCTTTATAATCAATTTTATTAGTTATTTTTTTAAAAAAATTGCAACACAAATATTTTTTCCTCCAGATTTTCTTCGAATTAGACAAGCATCTCGAATAAAATCATATTTTTCATTTATTGTTTTTTTATTTTTTTTTATTCAGGAAAAAAATAAAGATTAAGCTTTAAATTCATTGTACATACATCGCAGAAAATAACCCAGAGCACGATTTAACCAAAGGTGTGTATTGAAAAATGTCTCATGTCGCTCCTAACCTACGCTTGTGCTAGAGCGGACATTACACTACATTAGATATTTAATCCATTTAAAAAAAATAATATTGTATATTATATATCAGGTATAGGATACATATTGAATATTTATATAGATATAAATATATACATATATAGACATATGGATATAAACATACACGAAGAATAGTCGAGATAAAAAAAACTATATAAAAAAGTCAGCATTAAAAAGAAAGAGAATAATCGTATTTGAAATAGTCTTGTTTAAAAATAGTCGTGATTAAAAATAGACGATATTGCCTATAATAAATTTTAGTTAATGTCAAGAGAATATCAAAAAAATATTTCACGAAAAAAGTGTTGAATCACTAATTTTACATTTATAAATAAACTAACCTATGAGAAACCATTTATTTCGTTAAAAAAACGCTGATGTGCGAACACTGAGCAACCAGGATACCAGTTTTTTTTAAATACGAATGTACTTGGCTAGTTTTTTATCTTCGGATACGATGTTGTATATGTTGGGGTTAAATATATGGAAAACCTTTGAGCAAAAGTGGTTCTCATTTGAGGCACTACATAATAATCGCCAGCCGCTCTCCGTGTCCTGTGATGGGCCGTTTACACTCTCGCGCGAGGCGCGAGGCGAGACGCAAAACCATGTGCGTAAACAAACAGAACAGAGGCAAAGCTTCTAGCAAGTAGGTAAACATTTTGTACGCTCGTTAGAAGCTTTGCCTCTGTTCCATTTGTTTACTGATATGGTTTTGCGTCTCGCCTCGCGCCTCGCATGAGAGTGTAAACGGCCTATCAGATTTTTGCGATTTGATGTGATTATTTTTTTGTCTTACATGACCCAAAACCATTTTGACAATTAGTAGCCGAACTTCCAGCACCTGATACTCTTAAAAGAGCAGTTCCGATGGATACCTAAACGGCCTTCGTAAAATAGTTTTTAAAACAGATTTTTGCGCTACAAGTAGAGGTTGAAGTATTCTGTATTCAGTATTCAGTATTCAATTTATTCATTCAGAATATACAATAAAAGCATGAATTATCAATTAAAGCTAATTATCGCATATTAGAATTCGTCAGTTGCTAGTAATATATTAATATATGTAGATATAAAACTATAAAAGCATAAATATTAATTCGACAATAGCGTTGACTAAAGTCGGGTTTACACGGCAGACAAATAACATTAAAAAAAATAGAGCTCAATCCATGTACATGAGTATACATATAAAATAGATTATTATTATAAGAATATTAATAGTCATCTTAGGCACTTTATACAAAAAATAATCACACAATAGAAAGTATCAAAACAAATTTGGTAAAGAAACAACGTATGTACCTATATGATTAGGTATGTTATGTTACACATTGTAATCTACATATTAAATATTAAATTCATCATATTATTATTAAACAATAAGAACTAAAATGAGGTACCGGAAAGTTACATATAAATGTAATTCCCATTTGAAAGAATTCGCATGCTAAATAAAAAAAACCCAGCTTATAGAAGGCAGAAGGATTGCAGCTTTTGTTTAATAAATCTTTTAAACGCCTTTGTTTCCATCTTTTTTGTGGAGAGTGGCAGCTGGTTAAAGAGCTTATAGCTCAAATATCCAAAGGACTTTTGTGTCTGCGTAAGGCGTACTTTAGGCAGGATAACATCATCACGTCTGCGTGTATTGTGTGAGTGCATATTCCCGTCTATCCGTTGTTCGTTAATTATTTTATTTCTTTTTTTATTCCGTAGCCGGCGATTGGGGAGGGGGTCGCCCTCGCAGCCAATACGCTGCTGTCGGTGCCGCTGGATCTCGTACTCCATTCACGATTCGCTTCCATTCTTGACGATTTTTTGCCACGTCTCGGGCATCCCTAACCGATAATCGTTGATTTTTAAGGTCGTCTTTGATGTTATTTATCTGGGATTTCTTCGGTGCCGATCGCTGAATTCTCCATTCTGTCGGACGGTCTCGCCAAAGAAGTTTACGTGGCAAGCGATTATCGTTCATTCGGCAAACATGGCCGAACCATCGTAGTCGACGTTTTTGTTCTTCTTCTTCTTCGATCGTTGTTACTAGATCGTACCCACGTGATTTCGTACCCACGTGATTTTGTACCCACGTGATTTCGTACCCACGTGATTTTATACCCACTTGCGAAGTTTGTTGTAACTTATACCAAACGAAAGCTTATTACAAGTGTAACATTTCATTCTACAACAGCTAAGCTGAAAAACGTGGCTGAAAAAAGTTAGACGGTGTTGAAATTGCATAATATTTTATTCAATATTTACACACACTGAGAAAAATATTGGATTGACTCTTACATTACCATTTTGTTATTACGGTTTTATACAGAATAAGAATGTTTCAACCGTAATTTTGTTGAATTACAAGGAATTTTGTTGAAACTCCATTACTCGATTATATGTAACAACATTTACATTACGGTTAATACGGAAATAATAGTAAACTGTAGTTGCAACAATATTCATTCCGACTATAACCGTAAGTATACTATTACGTGCTGTCATGTTAGAAGCGACATCCCAAAGACGCGACGAAATCAAATAAAATTATGTTTTAACATTACGACACGGTAACTACCGTCACGCCAACACCATTACGCGTCATGTTAATTCATACGTATGGTCCACAGTCCGCGTCACTTACGTAATCCTTATTGAAACTTGCATATTTCCTTGTATTATAACGTTATATTTTTCTCAGTGCATTTTTTAGTAAAATAACATCTTTCTTTTTAAATATTATTTATAAAGCAATTCACAAAAAAGAACTAATTACAAATAAAAACATCAAATAAAATATTATGCTAAATTACTTAAACCACAGCAAGAAATTAAACTCTTATAAGATAATGTTTATTGTCCAAAGTCGCCCAACTAAGCAAAGCTTTTGCTTGGACGGACATTCTATAAACACAGTGTACATCTATCTATCTATCTATCTATCTATCTATCTATCTATATATATATATATATATATATATATATATATATATATATATATATATATATATATATATATATATATATATATATATATATATATATATATATATATATATATATATATATATATATATATATATATATATATATATATATATATATATATATATATATATATATATATATATATATATATATATATATATATATATATATATATATATATATATATATAGAAATATTTGATAGTTTTGTGTATATATTCTTTTTAGAATTGATCAATAAGATGATTATAAAGTAAACAATTATAAAAGCCACTTACATCGTGACGAAGGATTCCCTTGATCGGATTCGGGAATGCTTTAGGTGTTAACGAGAATGATGAATGCCTCTCACTTGCGGAAAGAGGAGTAGGTTTAAGTTGGGCCCATTTTTCAACTAGTAAACGCTCACCCTTCATCCAATTATCTCAAAAATTAAGCTACAATCCTTCTTTATACGTAAACTCACTCAATTTCCTATTATTTCAGGGGAAATAACAAGACAAGACGAGCTACTTGACAGATGGAAGAATTTAAAATTTCGAATTTCGTTTTTTTATTTTCTAAAGGTGCGATATAAAGAAGCTGCGATCAATATTCAGCTGAAAACTTAAAACTAAAAGCGTGACATGCCCTCATATCAATGAAAGGAAGCAGTCAGCTCTTTCCTATTAGTTGGAAAGATTACCTTTAACCTAAATGGATTATTTACAATGAACGAAACATAAAATATGTAAAAATTCAATATTTTGAAATATTTGATAGTTTTGTGTATATATTCTTTTTAGAATTGATCAATAAGATGATTATAAAGTAAATAATTATAAAAGCCACTTACATCGTGACGAAGGATTCCCTTGATCGGATTCGGGAATGCTTTAGGTGTTAACGAGAATGATGAATGCCTCTCACTTGCGGAAAGAGGAGTAGGTTTAAGTTGGGCCCATTTTTCAACTAGTAAACGCTCACCCTTCATCCAATTATCTCAAAAATTAAGCTACAATCCTTCTTTATACGTAAACTCACTCAATTTCCTATTATTTCAGGGGAAATAACAAGACAAGACGAGCTACTTGACAGATGGAAGAATTTAAAATTTCGAATTTCGTTTTTTTATTTTCTAAAGGTGCGATATAAAGAAGCTGCGATCAATATTCAGCTGAAAACTTAAAACTAAAAGCGTGACATGCCCTCATATCAATGAAAGGAAGCAGTCAGCTCTTTCCTATTAGTTGGAAAGATTACCTTTAACCTAAATGGATTATTTACAATGAACGAAACATAAAATATGTAAAAATTCAATATTTTGAAATATTTGATAGTTTTGTGTATATATTCTTTTTAGAATTGATCAATAAGATGATTATAAAGTAAATAATTATAAAAGCCACTTACATCGTGACGAAGGATTCCCTTGATCGGATTCGGGAATGCTTTAGGTGTTAACGAGAATGATGAATGCCTCTCACTTGCGGAAAGAGGAGTAGGTTTAAGTTGGGCCCATTTTTCAACTAGTAAACGCTCACCCTTCATCCAATTATCTCAAAAATTAAGCTACAATCCTTCTTTATACGTAAACTCACTCAATTTCCTATTATTTCAGGGGAAATAACAAGACAAGACGAGCTACTTGACAGATGGAAGAATTTAAAATTTCGAATTTCGTTTTTTTATTTTCTAAAGGTGCGATATAAAGAAGCTGCGATCAATATTCAGCTGAAAACTTAAAACTAAAAGCGTGACATGCCCTCATATCAATGAAAGGAAGCAGTCAGCTCTTTCCTATTAGTTGGAAAGATTACCTTTAACCTAAATGGATTATTTACAATGAACGAAACATAAAATATGTAAAAATTCAATATTTTGAAATATTTGATAGTTTTGTGTATATATTCTTTTTAGAATTGATCAATAAGATGATTATAAAGTAAATAATTATAAAAGCCACTTACATCGTGACGAAGGATTCCCTTGATCGGATTCGGGAATGCTTTAGGTGTTAACGAGAATGATGAATGCCTCTCACTTGCGGAAAGAGGAGTAGGTTTAAGTTGGGCCCATTTTTCAACTAGTAAACGCTCACCCTTCATCCAATTATCTCAAAAATTAAGCTACAATCCTTCTTTATACGTAAACTCACTCAATTTCCTATTATTTCAGGGGAAATAACAAGACAAGACGAGCTACTTGACAGATGGAAGAATTTAAAATTTCGAATTTCGTTTTTTTATTTTCTAAAGGTGCGATATAAAGAAGCTGCGATCAATATTCAGCTGAAAACTTAAAACTAAAAGCGTGACATGCCCTCATATCAATGAAAGGAAGCAGTCAGCTCTTTCCTATTAGTTGGAAAGATTACCTTTAACCTAAATGGATTATTTACAATGAACGAAACATAAAATATGTAAAAATTCAATATTTTGAAATATTTGATAGTTTTGTGTATATATTCTTTTTAGAATTGATCAATAAGATGATTATAAAGTAAATAATTATAAAAGCCACTTACATCGTGACGAAGGATTCCCTTGATCGGATTCGGGAATGCTTTAGGTGTTAACGAGAATGATGAATGCCTCTCACTTGCGGAAAGAGGAGTAGGTTTAAGTTGGGCCCATTTTTCAACTAGTAAACGCTCACCCTTCATCCAATTATCTCAAAAATTAAGCTACAATCCTTCTTTATACGTAAACTCACTCAATTTCCTATTATTTCAGGGGAAATAACAAGACAAGACGAGCTACTTGACAGATGGAAGAATTTAAAATTTCGAATTTCGTTTTTTTATTTTCTAAAGGTGCGATATAAAGAAGCTGCGATCAATATTCAGCTGAAAACTTAAAACTAAAAGCGTGACATGCCCTCATATCAATGAAAGGAAGCAGTCAGCTCTTTCCTATTAGTTGGAAAGATTACCTTTAACCTAAATGGATTATTTACAATGAACGAAACATAAAATATGTAAAAATTCAATATTTTGAAATATTTGATAGTTTTGTGTATATATTCTTTTTAGAATTGATCAATAAGATGATTATAAAGTAAATAATTATAAAAGCCACTTACATCGTGACGAAGGATTCCCTTGATCGGATTCGGGAATGCTTTAGGTGTTAACGAGAATGATGAATGCCTCTCACTTGCGGAAAGAGGAGTAGGTTTAAGTTGGGCCCATTTTTCAACTAGTAAACGCTCACCCTTCATCCAATTATCTCAAAAATTAAGCTACAATCCTTCTTTATACGTAAACTCACTCAATTTCCTATTATTTCAGGGGAAATAACAAGACAAGACGAGCTACTTGACAGATGGAAGAATTTAAAATTTCGAATTTCGTTTTTTTATTTTCTAAAGGTGCGATATAAAGAAGCTGCGATCAATATTCAGCTGAAAACTTAAAACTAAAAGCGTGACATGCCCTCATATCAATGAAAGGAAGCAGTCAGCTCTTTCCTATTAGTTGGAAAGATTACCTTTAACCTAAATGGATTATTTACAATGAACGAAACATAAAATATGTAAAAATTCAATATTTTGAAATATTTGATAGTTTTGTGTATATATTCTTTTTAGAATTGATCAATAAGATGATTATAAAGTAAATAATTATAAAAGCCACTTACATCGTGACGAAGGATTCCCTTGATCGGATTCGGGAATGCTTTAGGTGTTAACGAGAATGATGAATGCCTCTCACTTGCGGAAAGAGGAGTAGGTTTAAGTTGGGCCCATTTTTCAACTAGTAAACGCTCACCCTTCATCCAATTATCTCAAAAATTAAGCTACAATCCTTCTTTATACGTAAACTCACTCAATTTCCTATTATTTCAGGGGAAATAACAAGACAAGACGAGCTACTTGACAGATGGAAGAATTTAAAATTTCGAATTTCGTTTTTTTATTTTCTAAAGGTGCGATATAAAGAAGCTGCGATCAATATTCAGCTGAAAACTTAAAACTAAAAGCGTGACATGCCCTCATATCAATGAAAGGAAGCAGTCAGCTCTTTCCTATTAGTTGGAAAGATTACCTTTAACCTAAATGGATTATTTACAATGAACGAAACATAAAATATGTAAAAATTCAATATTTTGAAATATTTGATAGTTTTGTGTATATATTCTTTTTAGAATTGATCAATAAGATGATTATAAAGTAAATAATTATAAAAGCCACTTACATCGTGACGAAGGATTCCCTTGATCGGATTCGGGAATGCTTTAGGTGTTAACGAGAATGATGAATGCCTCTCACTTGCGGAAAGAGGAGTAGGTTTAAGTTGGGCCCATTTTTCAACTAGTAAACGCTCACCCTTCATCCAATTATCTCAAAAATTAAGCTACAATCCTTCTTTATAATTAAATATTGAATTTTTACATATTTTATGTTTCGTTCATTGTAAATAATCCATTTAGGTTAAAGGTAATCTTTCCAACTAATAGGAAAGAGCTGACTGCTTCCTTTCATTGATATGAGGGCATGTCACGCTTTTAGTTTTAAGTTTTCAGCTGAATATTGATCGCAGCTTCTTTATATCGCACCTTTAGAAAATAAAAAAACGAAATTCGAAATTTTAAATTCTTCCATCTGTCAAGTAGCTCGTCTTGTCTTGTTATTTCCCCTGAAATAATAGGAAATTGAGTGAGTTTACGTATAAAGAAGGATTGTAGCTTAATTTTTGAGATAATTGGATGAAGGGTGAGCGTTTACTAGTTGAAAAATGGGCCCAACTTAAACCTACTCCTCTTTCCGCAAGTGAGAGGCATTCATCATTCTCGTTAACACCTAAAGCATTCCCGAATCCGATCAAGGGAATCCTTCGTCACGATGTAAGTGGCTTTTATAATTATTTACTTTATAATCATCTTATTGATCAATTATATATATATATATATATATATATATATATATATATATATATATATATATATATATATATATATATATATATATATATATATATATATATATATATATATATATATATATATATATATATATATATATATATATATATATATATACATATATATATATATATATATATAAATGAATCGCCGTGCGTTAGTCTCGCAAGATCTCGGAAATGACCCGACCGATTTGAATTATTTATTTTTCAATTTGTTGCCTTGTTTCAGTGATGGTTTGGAAAAAAATTATTTAGGGAATTATATATAAAATACATTAATGTCCAATCATTTATATTTAATGTTTGCTTTACATATCCCATTTTTCCCACCTACCTATTGTTAAGGTGCTCCCGTTATTTCTATTTTAAGTTTTTCATTGCAAATATTAAGTAATTGTAATTGTAATCATCCATTTGTTTTCTTTTTTTTATTATCTTTTTCTTTCTCGTTTTCTGTGTGTTTATTTTTTATTCACTTTAATTTGTATTATTATTTTGTGTAGCCAACGTAACAAATATATTATAAACTTAAGTTATAGGTTAGCTGATAGACATTGCCGAAAGGCAATAAGCTCGCCTTTTTTATTTTGAAATAAAGAGTTTTCTTTTATTATTATTATTATTATTATTATAATCATCCATTTCATTGTTACACGAGCGATAACTAATAGTAACCACATAGTGCCCAAACTGAATAGTTCCCATGCACAAAGACATTTTCTTTACTTGGCACCGTCGTTGTTCAATAAAACTAAGGATATACCCGGCATTTATACTCAAGGTATTAATATAAAAATAAATATAAACAAAAAAATACTAACCCACTGGTTGATCACCCAGGGAAGGAAAGAAACCGAAAAATTAATTTGCTTTATTCCTATCTAACTTAACATTCCTAACACAATATTATTAACCTACCATATATTTATGATTATTATTATTTATGATTATTATCACATACCTTTTTCGATAATTTGAAATTTTATTTTTTACTAAAATTTTTACTTTACTTGATTTTATTTTTCACGGCATTCTTCAACGAAATTTTTTATTTAGCATTAGGCAGTACGTACTTAATTTTATCATTCTGAGCCTACCTTAGTGCGGACGTCTCGTGCGATCCAGTTAGGTTAGGTTTAATTCATTTGTAACTAATACTATGATCTTTTGTAAATAAAGAATTTGAATTTGAATTGTAAACATGTTATTTATTTATTTATTTATTTATTTATATTTCACACACATTTATAATACTAGATTAAAAAAATTAAAATCTACCTTGCTGGAGTAATGCCTGTACTAAGGTAGACTTTTATGTATTCTTTTATTACTTTTTTTTTTAGTTGGTAAGTGTGACATAATGTAGCATTGCTTTAGGTGGTAGCTCTATATTTACACAAATTTTACATATACCTACTTATAATTTAGTAACATAATATACATAATAATATTAAATAATCATATATACACATCACATAAACATATACATCTACACATATACATACACATATATAATACATATATACATTTATACATATAATCTATACATATATATAAAAGTAGTAATTGTACCTATGTAGTTTAATATTCTTATACAGCACTATAATTAACTAATTTCTCCGTTTCGTTCCTTCCTAGCTCAATCAACCATTCCGTCATAATTTTTCTTCCTCGTATGGTATCTAACTTCACTTTTAATTCCGAATGTATTCTATTATGTAGTCGGACAGCTAGAAAAGAAAAATGTCGTTGGGCGAATTTAGTTTTCATAAGGGGAACATCATGTTGCATGGCTGTAACTACGCGTGTTCTGATAGTGTGAGATTTAATCATATGCCGTTCTGTGTGGGTGTAATAAAATATTGTTGATACTTTCACATATAATTAGCGTATGTCTAGGACTCGGAACTATTTAAATAAGTGGTCGCTGGAGAACCTAAAAGGCTTTTTATTTATTACCCTAATTATTGACTTTTGAGCCTTAATCAAGGGATCTAGAGCTGAAAGTGACGCGCCACCCCATCCAAGGATCCCATATGATAGTATACTATTGACTTAAGCGTAAGGCATTGTAAACTTTTCATAGGATAGTAAATTAGTAATTTGTAAATAGGTTTCGCAAATTATAATGTATGTAAGTATTTACTGTATATACGTTTACGGTGAAATTACTTGCTTAAAAGAATAAATATTGTTGTTCAAAAATTAAATAAATAAAATAAAAGTATATAACTGTATTTCAAACGTGTCCAAACGACGTGCGATTTGTTGTCGCGCTAGGCGCGCCGCGCGCTTTCGAGTCGCGTGCCGGGCACGCGTCGTGCTGTCGCTACGAAACTCAACGGTTCGGCGGATCCCACAGGAACGGTTTAACTTCCCATGGGAAACAAACACCGGTAGCGTGGGATTTGCAAGATTACTGAATATCACGATTGTTACATGATGGCGTATAATGGGTAATTCTCAAATGCAGATTTAAAAATAAAACTTATTCTTTGTTTTCTAATTTAACTTGTATGTAAAATTATTGATATGACTATTATAAATGCAAGCAGTGTACTAGGTTAAAAAAAATATTGCGAGGAAACAGTTTAAAAACTTTTATGTATCCACGGTTGTGACAAGCTCCCATAGTTGTGACATTCATAAGGGTGAATAGTTACAATAAAACTCTAAGTACATTCAGAAATTATTTATTTTCAATTTAATTAAATGTCGTCCCCTAAATCAAGGTAACGTCAGCCGAGAAAAATACTCAAAATTAGATAGTTTCCTAATAATAACATTTAAATTTAAAAAATAATTGTAAGTTCTTAAGTCAGTTATCAACAAATCGAAATGCACTTTGATAATTAATTATAAATACTAATCTTCTAAAATGTTTTAGCTATAAAAGTGCGAGTTTTAATCTAATCTAAACGATTCTTTTGTAGTAGATGTATTGCTTAGACAAAATCTTCCATGGAAATTTCAACAATGACAATTTTAACATAATTGGTTCCTCTACTCTTATACGAGACAAACTGTAATAGTATCTTGGTAGAATCTCTTTATTATTGTCTCTTTATAAGTCTGTGTATTTAAATCTGTGACGGGCCACCCCTCACTAGACTCCAAGTTATTTGATGTGAGGTGGTGGTGTCAACTTGCGGGTTATCTCTGTATTAAAAGTCAATTTAAAGTGTATCAGAAGGTATTTATTGAGAGTTTGATACTGCCAGTTGCTAACGCTTCCCGAATAGGATATATATTGACGCGAATGTAGTGGCTATCTGCCTGAAGTTACGAGGATGTATGGATAAGGATGGTAATTGTGCTCAGAGTATCTAGTACTTGGCACGGGTCGAGTCTGTGGGAGTACAGACTGATGCGTCTCGCCTCGATATAAGGAAAGGAAGGAAGAGGTACACAAGAAACCGGACCCGTTGACCTGACTCGTGAGAGTGGTGCCGGGTGTAGCCGTCGCTGTCTTGGGGGAGGTGATCACTCGAGGAATGATACTTTGGTCGTATTTTCGCCGCTTTATATAAGCCGAAAAATGATGCAATCCAAAATATTCCGAGTAAAAGTGCTGTTCTATGTATCTTATTTGACACCGTAGTTAAAATCGTGCTGATTCATCGCTGTCCAAGGTAGAACAATGGCTGAATTTGTGTCAGTGCATTTCGCTGGAATTCAATGCATTTGTTAGCTGCATGTACGATGCTTAAGGATCGTTACAAATCTTTGCTCTCAAATAAATTCAAATTAAAAAAATAATAAAAAAAGATTACTCTCTATCAGGAAGTTCCAGTGGCAATCTCCTGGTTCTATCTTCAGACCCTGATTATCATGTGTAATGGAAAGTACTCCTGACAACAAAACAAACGAGCCTAAACTCGACTATCTTAGCACTTTCCATCAGAGACTTCCAGTTGTAAACTCCCTGCTCCATCTTCAGACCCTCGTCATCATATGTAATGTAAACTACTCACGGCAACTACATATAATAGCCCAAATTCGACTGTCCTACCATAAGGGAGCTAATGGGACCTTGCTGAGGTGACCACGAAGACCCATTCTGTTCAGGGTTGGTCACACTCACGGGTCAACACCCATCCGGCGGCCTCCACGCATGAAGTGCAAGCCAGGGTAGGAAACTAACCATAAGGACTCTGGCCTTATGGTTAGTTTCCCCTGGGAATCAACCTTCTGGCGCTCCTGGACGGTCTACGCACCGCGCGGCATAAGCCAATCGATTGCGCACTCTGACTAACAACTTGGGTTGTCGACTACAGCGGGCGAGCCCGTCACCACAGGAAGTTTTAACGATTAGTCGTTCTATCTCCCTGCAGTGAGCGTAGAAGACTTGGGACAAAACAGTCCACCATCAAGCTACGCCACAACCCGTAAGAGACCAACGCCTTAACCGCGAGATAGCCAGTAATGTTACCTGGCGGGCCGACACTCGCGCCCTTACTTCCAATTGTGACCAGTTTTCTCCGGTCTCTCGATTGGTTTTGAGTTCGAGGTCGCTTGCGCGGTCCTCTCCCTTACGAAGCGGTGAAACGGTGTATACCGAATCTATCGCGGACAGAGTGCACAATCGTTTGGCTTGCGCCGCAGGGTGCGCAGACCGTCCAGGAGCGCCAGAGGTTTGATTCCCAGGGGAAACTGACCAAGGCCAGAGTCCTACCCAGGTTCGCACCTCATGCGTGGAGGCCGTCGGATGGGTGTTGATCCGTGAGTGTGACCGACCCTTAACAGAATGGGTCTTCGTGGCCAACCCAGCATGGGCCCATTAACTCCCATTAACTCTGACTAACAGTCGGGGGAGTCTGGAAGCAATACTGTTTCCTATAGAGCGGGGGTGGTTGCGGACCTTTTGGCGACTGCTTTTGAAAAGACCATCGGCTACCCGATACCGGGTGAACAGCCGGGCAAAGGATGCCGCGGTCCGCGATAGATTCGGTATACACCGTTTCACCGCTTCGTAAGAGACAGGACCGCGCAAGCGACCTCGAACTCGTAACCAATCGAGAGACCGGAGTAATATGGTCGCAATTGGAAGTAAGGGCGTGAGTATAAAATCGAAGACTATCGCGGTTGTTTGACATTATAAATAGGATAGAAAACGAATTTACCGCGTGAAATTTCTCTCGGACATACGGTATATCGAAAGCCCACACATACGGACAGATATTTGCATGCAAGCTCACACCATCATCCCTACCATCTACGTTCAGTGCAAACGTCGCTCGTGAATCGAGCACGCGATCTATGCGACACTGAGCATTTTCCGAAGGAGATGGAACATGTCAATGATGTCCTTAGGAAAAATGGATACGGAAAATATCACGAGACACGCACACGATCTAATACGGACGAAACTCAAAAACCGAGCAGATCAAGAGCATTCTTACCATACGTCAAGGGCGTGACTGATCGAATAAGTAAGATGCTAAACAGATTCGATATAAAAACGATCTTCAAACCGACCCAAAATATAGCTCGATTTTTGAGGCCTGTAAAGGATGTAATACCACTGCAAACCCCGGGTGTGTATAAAGTCGAATGCAGCTGCGGTCTAGCCTACGTTGGACAAACGAAACGGCCCATAGCCACGCGACTGACAGAACACATCAAAGCTGTTAAAAACGTTCAGCGAGAAAAATCGGCGATCTGCGAACATATATTGGATAGCGGAAGTAACCACTGGATGCAGTTTCAAAATCCCATTGTTCTATCCAAGGAACAATTCTACTTTCCTCGCATGATCCGGGAAGCCATTGAAATAAGAAGAACTCCGAACTTCAATAGAGATGACGGCTACAAACTCTCTTCTACGTGGAACCCTCTTCTTAAAATGTTCCCGCCGCCGAACGCCGAACGCAAAGACGTAAAACAGGATACAGTGAGTGTTGTGTGCAAGACGGATTTTAAAAATTCCCGCGCTCCGAGCCCGGCCCCCCACCACCGTTATAACCTACGCAGTGGCGGCAGCGGTTTGCGGCCTACCCGCAAAACAACGGACTGACAGCTCTTTAGTCTACCCTAGACAACGGCGGCTGCAACGTCACCGAAACGTCGGGTCCTACAAATTTCACGCGGTAAATTCGTTTTCTATCCTATTTATAAGGGCGTGAGTGTAAGCCCGCTGGGTAACACTCCTGGCTATCTCGCGGTTAAGGCGTTGGCCTCTTACGCACATGTGGCGGAGCTTGACGGTGGACTGTTTTGTCTAAGTCTTCTGCGTTCATTTTACGGGAGATAGAATGAACAATCGTTAAAACTTTCTGAGGTGCGGGTTCGCTCGTTGTAGTTGACAACTCTATTTGTCCTACTATTACGGCATAAACCAATGATGAAATCAGGAAAAAACATTATAATTTTCTAATCTTGTAATAGTTGTAAGTTTTGTTAAATAAATTAAATTTAAAGTATAAAATAAATCACATAACGAGTTCTTGATATAAAATAAAAATTACCCCGGAAAACCTACCAGCATTTCCATGGATAATTGAGTAAAATGACCGCTTAAATAGGCACCATAGCGCTAAGAAGATAAGAAATATTGTATTGTCTATCCTAATAATTCTGCTATCGAGTGCAAACGCGCAACGCGCGCTCGCCGAGCGCGTGCCGGGCGCGTGTCCTTTCAGGCACGGAGGAATCTCAACGGCGGGTCCCACAGGAACGGATCGCTTCCCATGAGAACCGCCACCGACAGCGACCTGGTAAATACGGTGGGGAGAACAGTGGGAATTAGAGCAATGAATTCATATAAAAAGCGTGTGAATTTGAGAAGTGGCGATCAACGTTATTCATCTTATTACTTAGGTACTACTTAATAATTAAAATAGTCAATAACTTCAATGGGTATATACTAAAATTTACTCATAATAATAATCAAAATAGTCAGTAAAAAGTTAAATAATCAAAATAGTAGCTTAATAATTGAAATAGTCGATAATTCGAATAGATGCGTACTAACATTTGTTCATGGTAATATACAGTCAGTAAAGTGTTATATAATCAAATTAAAATTAAATCATACTTATTAAAACTTAAAGTACAAATATCATTAGGTATCAACCCTTCGGCTACGTAACGACCAAATTTGGTTCAGAACACCGTTCACTACGTAACGACCAATATGGCTTGCTCCCGGCTTGCTCCCGGAGCGCACAGTAATATTATTTTCTAATTCGAACGCATTCTAAAATACATACCAAATATCTCATTATTACCATAGATACATAGGCGGTCGCTAGAATAATTTCGCGGGTCATTTCTCAGGTATTTCTGGTAAAATTCCACTGTCAAACATCATCATTTATTTTTTTTCGAGAAATCATCAAAATTTGTATTGGTTTTTATGACCATAAATATTTTTTTATGTAAATAAGCAAAATGAAATACAATTTTTGATAGAGAATCTAATAAAGATCATTATAGGGGATACACTTACTAAATAGGGTTCCGTATTTTTCCGTAAGACAAGTACGTCTACGAGATAAGTTAAAAATGTCGAGTTTTTTTAATTTTTTCGATTTTCTCATATTTTTATCATAATTATCTAATTGTTTTACAAAATGAGATTTCGATATTTAATATACAAAATATTAATGCGATCATTGTACAGTTATTTTTTTAATGATTGCTATAGTAGTTCCATAATTATAATACTTTTTGTCGAGCGCGGCGATATTGCAAGAAATTTCAATAAATTGCCGCGGTCTGCCATGAAATTATGGCACTACTCGAAGGGTTAAATTATTATATTTGTAAAGTCATGGCTCTCGAATTCGGTCAGATTAAAGAGAGATCAGCAACTCATGTTTTTTTTAAAGTTGCAGTTTCTGTTAGGTGCTGTCTGTATATTAACACTAATCTCAGGATCGGCGACATGGTATCATGTCAAAAAAAACATAAAACTAAAATTCTTCAGATATCTGAAGTTAGTGAATTTAGTGAAGTGAATTTAAGCTCAAAAAAGTTTCTCATTGCCTCGAGAAACTTTAGTATGAGCCCGGTCACCGGTGCGAGAGGACGTGGAATCTGTGTCTGACGCTTCGTCAACGCTGGATTTTTATTGGTCAATCCCTACAAAATTGACCCCGCCCATTTCTTCGCGTGTCCGCTCATTTCGGATATGTTTCCAAGGTTTTGTGGCCCTAATTCATTCATTCCAATGGTATTGAGTGCCTGTGTGCATCAGCGCCAGTCCCGGATCTACCTTTTTTTCGAGCCGGGACAAAAAACTTGAGATTGGCGCCTCTCCCCTAGCATTCGAGATTTACGACTTAAAAAAACTCACAAAACTAATATACTGGGTCGGATTTTTGTGACCGGGAAATAAAAACCCTTCAATAAATTTGGACTATTGATTACACGACTGCCCAACATAAAAGGAGTGTAATGTGTTCAGGGTTCATCTATGGATGTTTTCCGTTTCTTTATTCCACCATAACTCCTAAACGCTTGTACCGATTTAGAAATGTGTGGCATTGTTAGAATCTTTGTCATCATTAGTGTCATAAGTGCAGTCACTTACGCAAGAAAATGTGGTCAACCACGGAATGGGAGGTAATAAGCTGAAAATTCGTATACACCTTCATTTCAGCGTTCTAAAAGTCTTATAAGATCTCGTGTCTGCGTCGTAAGCTATTTAAGGTCAAAGGTCACAAAAATCGGTTTTTGTGATTACTTAGGTTTCAATAGCTCCAATGATGTTAACATCTGTTATATAAATTATAGAGCATAAAATTTGTGACAAATTTTGTTATTTTTTTTTTCTCATGCGCTCAACCGTTTTTGAGATAGAGGGCGGAGAGCGCGCAGCGCTCAGCCATACATAGCGTTATTAACCGAGATACACAGTTGACTTTGCATGAAAGTATGTATATACGGCTGAGCGCTGCGCGCTCTCCGCCCTCTATCTCAAAAACGGTTGAGCGCATGAAAAATTGTTTGGAACAAAATTTTTGGCAAATTTTATGCTTTACAATTTTATTTATTAAAGTGGACATCATTGGAGCTATAGAAATCTAGATAATCGCGAAAAAGTATTTTTGTGATCTTTGACTTTGAATAACGTACGACGCAGACACGAAATTTTATGAGACTTTTGAGACAACTTTTAGAACTCCAAAATGAAGGTGTAATGAACTAGTTTCCATGTTATTATTTCTCACTCTCGCTTATTTTCTCTCACTCACTCATGCCTTAAACAACCACTGGAGGGCCACACAAGCGACATGGCACCAAGGAAACTTTGAAGCTCCTAATGGAAACACACTTTCCGGGCTTCCAGGAATCCTCAAACCCAATTGCCGCAGGGGAGAACTCCAAGAGGCTCCACAAGCCCAGGGAGTGGGCCCTTGCAGCCAAGATAGTTAATCCAAAAGCAGTATAATGGGCAGTGAACACCTTCGACCCCTACAAATCACCTGGACCGGATGGAATATACCCAGCCCTAATACAAAAAGCGCTAAATCAGCTGTTGGACCCTCTAACAAAGTATCTGAGGGCTATGCTCGCTCTGAGTACCTACTCAGAGCGAGCATAGCCCTCAGACACGTCCCTCATGCCTGGAGCAGCGCAAGAGTCACGTTCATTTCAAAGGCAGGCTGGAACGGACACATCTTTGCCAAAGATTACAGACCCATTAGCCTCACCTCCTTTCGCCTGAAATCACTGGAGAGACTAGACTAGACGGCTACCTGAAAACCAACCACCTAACTTTTCAATCGATTGCTGATGCTCAGTATGCCTATAGGGAGGGCATATCTATGGACACTGCCCTACATCACCTGGTGGGCACAATAGAGGCACAGTTAGTGGCGAAAGGTTACGCACTGGGAGTATTCCTGGATATCGAAGGAGCATTTGACACCACATCATAGGAATTTGACACCACATCATAGAAGTATGCTATCCAATACGAATCTGACCGTCCATCAAGGCAAATAAAAAAAATAAAAAATATATATTGTTAAAAAAGGGGTTTATGTTTTTTAAACATTTTTTTTTTGATAATAATAATATCCTGATATTGCTGATGTCTTAATAACATGGGAAATATATAATTTATAAATGCGTATTCGATAATTTATAAAATGATTTTTGAAATTATGCCCCATGCTACATTATTCCCCCATGCCAAATTATGCCCTATGCCACAAATTATGCCACACATATGTCCCATGGTCCGAGAGAGGTACCTCGGATTAGCCCCTCCTCCCCGCCCCCCTCCTTAGATCGTGGGTGGGGAGGCAAATTAGCAATGGTTGTGGTAATGACCTGATCAGCACTATCATCACAACCATTTGCTAATCAGGAACAGAATTAAACATATCACAATCATTTTCATATGTGTTTATTTGTGAAGTACCTAGGTTATTTTCTAAAATGTATTCAAAAACCATAAATTATAACTATTTTAGTAAAGTACTCAATGTACTTAAACATGACATTTTCCTATTTAGTGTTTGCTACTTGAACTTTTTAGGATTTTTAAGCTTTCGATTTTGAAGACCCCTCATCATTTTAATGACTTTTTCGCTTTCGGAAGAAAATTTCTTTTGCAAGTCTGAGGCGGCGTTTTCGAGCTCTTCCGAATAGCCGTCGTATTCTAGACATTCTTCACGCTGGGTCTTGACCGCGACTTTCAAAAACTGGGGGGAAAAAGAACAATATTAATAAGTTGATTTCGAGGAAAATTGAACAAATCCTCACAAAATACTGCTCAAGTGCTATACTAGAGTTGTCAAATACAACGGGCGAACCCGAAGACCGCCGCACAGCGCGAGCGCAGAAGACTTGGACAAAACATGCTCCGCCACAAGCTCCGCCACATGCCCGTAAGAGACCAACGGGTTAACAGCGAGATAGCCAGGAGTGTTACCCAGCGGGCTTACACTCACGCCCTTACTTCCGATTGCGACTAGATTACTCCAGTCTCTCGATTGGTTACGAGTTCGATGTCGCTTGCGCGGTCCTCTCCCTTACGAAGCGGTGAGACGGTGTGCACCGAATCTATCGCGGACCACGGCATCCTTTGCCCGGCTGTTCACCCAGGATCGGATGGCCGATGGTCATTTCAAGAGTAGTCGCCGTAAGGTCCGCAACCACCCCCGCTCTATAGGAAACAGTACTGCTTCCAGACTCCCCAGACAAATTGTAGTACGACGTTGATCAATCTAGTACGCTATATAACCAATGATAGTGGGCTCGATTGCATTTCTTCGTGAACTAAAATCGGAAATTAGTTCGTGTGAACGAGACATGGCAATACGCTAGAGCGGAAAATGAAATGAACGGTTGTCACCTTTTCGCATTAAAACTAGCCACTAAAGATAAATCATCTAAATCTAAGACTGCACGAAGTATGTTCAAATTCATTCGGACGAATATAAGTTCGACAGGTAGTTTTTATCGACGATCGTTCGTATAAATTCGCTCATATTCCGCTCTAACGTATTGCTCTACTCGTTCACTTGAACTAATTTCAGTTTTAGTTCACAAAGAAACGCAATCGGGCCCGGTATGTAAACATAAGGGTTTATCAAGATAGTGAATTTTCCATAATGATACTACTGAGATCCTGAGACGCAACGACGCATTCAAGCGTAGGAATGCCCACCTCCTGGTGTACAATTATATTGCATTAGGGTAAGGGGAGCTCCTCTGCTGCGAGCCGTTTCCTCATAAAGATCTGGCCAAATCGGCTAGATCTATTCTTGAATTAGTTCGCTTACCCTTACAAGCTCCTGGCGACATCCATCGAGCAGTTCCCAACACGGGGCAGACGCAGCAGCAGTGGCCGCTGCTGCTATATTGTTACTTCTTCGATCGCAGGATTTGTAAAGGCGGCTCGCCGAGCAGTAATTCTCCTGCAAGATCCTACAAGTGCATACTAATTAATAGTAGGGTCCGCTTCATATACTAAGTCGAGTTGAACAACTAACAGGTCAAGGCTGTCGTCATTTTTGTATAAACAAGTAAATTCAAATTCAAATTCAAAATTCTTTATTAATCTATAATATTACCTATATTTTTCCCTTCATCCACATCTCAAAAACAAATATTGGGTGTACAAACATTGTATTTAATACTAATGTTATTTGTGAGTAGTTGCATATTGAGCACGTCGCAAAACGGTTATTGTGAAATAGTTTTTGATTCCCTGTGCGAATATTAAAAAAATATATAATTCGAAATACCGTCGTTTAACCCTGCTGCGGAAAATTGATTATATTGCTGTTGACCTGTGAACTATTTTAATAGATTTTATTAAAATGAATAAAATTAGTGCAATGGATGGAGAAAAAAATATTATTCACCATAAAGAAGGACATTCGGTGCGAAAAATCCAACAATTGACTGGAAAATCTGTTTGTGGGATCAATAATGTGATCAAAAAATTCAAAAATACCGGCCAAATCGAAGACTGTCCGAGGAGTGGAAGACCTAAAAAGATTGATGAATAATCAGAGCACTATAAAGTGGTCTCATCCTTGAGGTCAAAAAAAAACTCAAGCCGTGATCTTGCCCAGGATCTTAATGAGTCTTGCGGCGTTTTGGTGACCCCATCGGTGGTTCGAAAAGTCCTGCTGAAAAATAATCTTCGAGGGTGTGTGACCAAGCGGAAACCATTACTTCGTAAAAATAATCGTCAGAGACGATTAACATTTGCCCAAGAACATAAAATCTGGACCGTGGGCAGTGGAAAAGAGTCCTCTGGACAGACAAGTCCACATTCAAATTTTTTAGATCTAATCGCCGCCAATTCGTCCGAAGATGCCACGGAGAACAATATAAAGACAAGTGTTTGGCTGCAACAGTTAAGCACGGGGGAGGTTCTGTTATGGTTTAGGGGTATTTCTCGGTGAATGGGGTTGGACCCTTGGTTAGAATTCATTAGAGACTGTATTCAGACGGGTACATGAATTACTAAAGCAGTACAGTTGTTGGATTTTTCGCACTGAATATCCTTCTTTATGGTGAATAATATTTTTTTGTCGATCCATTGCACTAATTTTATTCATTTTAATAAAATATAATCAAAGAGTTCACAGGTCAACAGCAATATAAACAATTTTCCGCGGCAAGGTTAAACGACGGTTTTTCGAATTATATATTTTTTTAATATTCGCAGAGAGAATCAAAAACTATTTCACAATAACCGTTTTGCGACGTGCTCAATATGCAACTACTCAAAAATAATATTAGTATTAAATACAACCCCTTTTTCAGGTAAAGACGAGAACGGCATTTTGTGAAAATTTAACCATTGTCCACTCTTCTAATTGTTTCCCAACCCAGGTAGGTTGCAGAAATGTGTAATAAAGTTTTATGACTCCTGCGATGAATGAACAAGCCCGACAAAAAAAAGGAATGTGCTCACTTAGTTACTTTCAAAAATACGACACTTGCACAAAAATACGACATGTAACGGCCCTTACGTACCGTCACATGCAATCAACAAATGCATTGATTTCCAGCGAAATACACTGGCACAAATTCAGCTATTATTCTACCTCGTGAAGCGATGAATTAGCACGATGAAACAATACTTTTACTTGGAATATTTTTGATTGCATCATTTGTCGGCCTATATAAACCAGCGAAAAAGCAACCAAAGTATCATTCCTCGAGTGATCACGTCCCCCAAGACAGCGACGGCATACCTCGGCACCCCGGCTTCTTGGTTACCTTTTCCTTCCTTTCTCAATCGATGCGAGACGCAGCAGTCTGCACTCCCACAGACTCGAGCCGTGCCCAGTACGAGATACTAGGAGCACAAGTACAATCCTTCTCCATACACCCTCGTAGCTTCAGGCAGATAGCCAATACATTCGCGTCAATATATCCTATTCGAGAAGCGTTACAAATTGGCAATATCTAACTTTAATTCAATACCTTCTGATATACTTAAAATCGACTTTTAATACGGAGATAAGACTTTAATACGACTTTTAATACGACTTTTAACCCGCAAGTTGACACCACCACCTCACACCGAATAATCTGGAATCTAGTGAGGGGTGGTCCCTCACATATATAGCTACATATATAGCCGGAAGGTTTTCCCGGACTGGATTGGGAAATGCTTATTCTTAAATGAGATGTATGTTTGGATGAGCACCACTTTCGACAGTGCAATGTAGGTTTAATGGAATCCCTTTATCGCTAGCGAACGATCGGCTCTCATCCACATCTCAAAAACAAAGCGTATCCTTTTGCAAACTAAAAAAAAATGTCTTTATTAAAGACAAATTAAAGCAAAAACAATGAAAAAATCACATTGAATCGTCTCGTCCAAATAAAAAAGGTTTGAAAGTGAACGTAGCCTTTTGTTTGACATCTGTCAATTTGTCAGAAGGTCTTATATGGGTTGAAATAACTCCAACCTATATAGAGGCAGTGATTGTTCATTTAATTTTCATTATCAATATAGCGCCCAATTGATAACAGAATTAGAACAGATTTATCGAAAATCTCACAAATCCATCATCGCTAATGTAAGGCACATTTAAGGAAGATTTAATTTTACTAGCAGTATAATAAGTTGTAACCACTGTGCTTCATAAACCAGCTGATGATATTATTCGAAAAATTCCTTTCACCAATAGTTCTGTGTCATATTCTATCTTACAACTGTATAATATTACTAATATTGCAGTGTAATTACATGTTTGAATATAATCTCCAAACAGAAATAAGGACCAAACCCTGGTTCCACCATCTACCTTTCACCCGTAAGGAAATCTCCACCCTCTGCAGGATGCGTATCGGTCATTGCTGCACTCCCGCTCCCCTCAACCGAATACATATCCTCCCTTCTCCTCAGTGCGACTGCGGTCATGCGTTTTGCACTCTGGGCCATCTTTTCTTAATTGTCTCATTGTTAATAAGTATCCTAACTTCATTTCGGACCTCTTAAATCTCAAAATTCAGCTCCCTATTAGTATAGACTTTTTATTATCTCTCAACTCCCCCAATGTCTACAAAATCATCTGTAAATTTATTAAACTCAACAGTATGTCCCTTTAATATCGTTAATGAATGTTCCTCCATAGAGTTTTTGTGTTAAACGTATATATGTATTTCACTATCTTAAATTATTATTCGATTTTGTGTTCCCGACGGAGTAATGTCTTAATTGTTTCAGTGACGTCCACTAACACAAAAAAGTTTCCTCCTATTTCACCGGCACACTTGGCAGAAATCACCCTCTTTGGGTGGAGCCATCAAATCAAAAAAGAAGAAGATGAATACAATCGTTGCAATAGCTGTGTAAGATTCGGTATTAGTAAAAATAATCGGGGCGCACTAGAATAAAAATATTCTAAAAGTGGGCGGTGGGCAAAATAAGGTTGAGAACCTATAGTTTAGAAGTTATCTTGGAATAAAGAAACGGAAAACATACATAGATGAACCCTGAAGATACTTACACTCCTTTTTGTGGGCAGTCGTGTAACAAAGGACACCTTGCGGTGTCAACTACAACGGGCGAGCCCGTCACCACAGGACGTTTTAACGATTATTCATTCTATCGCCCTGCAGTGAGCGTAGAAGACTTTGGACAATACAATCCAACGTCTAGCTACGTCACAACCCGTGAGAGTCCAACGCCTTACCGCGAGTTAGCCAGGAATAAACCCGGCGGGCTCGAGATACTCGCGCCCTCACTTCCAATTGTGACCAGATTTCTCCGGTCTCTCGATTGGTTCCGAGTTCGAGGTCGCTTGCGCGGTCCTCTCCCATACGAAGCGGTGAAACGGAGTATACCGAATCTATCGCGGACCAAGGCGTCCTTTGCCCGGCTGTTCACCCAGGATCGGATGGCCAATGGTCATTTCAAGAGCAGTCGCCGTAAGGTAGGCAACCACCCCCGCTCTATAGGAAACAATACAGTTCCCAGACTCCCCCGACTGTTAGTCGGAGAGCACAATCGATTGGCTTGCGCCGCTCGGTGCGCAGACCGTCCAGGAGCGCCAGAGGTTTGATTCCCAGGGGAGACTGGTTGACCCAGTGTCCTACCCAGGTTCGCACCCCATGCGTGGAGGCCATCGGATGGTTGTTGACCCGTGAGTGTGACCGACCCTGAACACATGGGTCATCGTGGCCACCTCATCATGGGCCCGTTAGCTCCCGTAACAAAGGACAAACAAATCAGTTCCGATATAATACAGGGTTGCGCACTCGGAACAGGAAATTTTGAAGAAACGTACGTAATTTGCAGGAATAAACACCGGAAAAAACATCTTTTATTGACGAACTTGCATGTATACAGAATGACATTTTATGAAATCGAAGACTATTGTAACGATCCTTAAGTATCGTACATGCAGTCAACAAATGCATTGAATTCCAGTGAAATGCACTGACACAAATACAGCCATTGTTCTACCTCGTGCAGCGATGAATCAGCACGATTTTAACTACTGTGTCAAATCAGTTACATAGAACAACACTTTTACTCGGTGGTTATAAAATCCATCAGTTATTTTTCTGTGAGTTTCTCCCACTGCTGAAGGGTGGTTTTTGTGGACTGTAAATGTTATTTACCTTCGCGTTCTCTCGTTCTTCCTGGCCGCCGAGTAGTCTCCCGTATCTGGTTCACACTCTATTAGATGATCACACAGTGAAAGAGTTTATTTCAAAAGAACGTTTATTGTCCTTCAATTTACTCGTGAGTTACAGTATACACTTAAATTATGCGCGCGAGTACGAGACCAGCCAAGGGCTGCCGTATGTACAACTATTATCCCGCCGCTTAAGGGTCGTTCATTCTCGACCTCGGTATTTTTGTGACTGTTCGATTTTCCAAAATCGTTCACTAGCCTCGCTAAAGCCCCGCCACTCTAACCCGTGATTGGTTAAAAGGCAATGGCGGCGGTAAGAGACCGGCCTACTGAGGGTTAAGGGGTGTGGCTTAGCGAGAGTACATATGTATTATTCAATCAGGCTTACATTTTTAACTTAAATTAATCTCACCTTAATTGAAGGTAATTTTCTATAATATGTATTACTACTACATTATCATTAGGTTTATAGCGAAAATATGTAGATTAAACATTAACAATACATCATATTTAGTACTTAAAATTCCTTCGAATAGCTAGCAAAATTATAAGTATTTGATTTTATCCAAGCTTTCAGTCGAATAATTAATAGCCTCCTAATTACCTCAAACATTGCGATTATTTTGAGATTACCACATTTGTTTTAATATAAGAGGGTTGCGCGAGCGGCTTGCCGCGTTTACGATTTTTTGTTATCGGTCGACACCCTCGATATATCCACTGCGAGAAATGACAGGCTGATAATTAATTAGGGGTCTTCGGCCCTTAAAGACGGCGATATATTATTACCAGGACCTTTCATGGAATTTTGTCCTGCGTATTTAGTTAGGACTTCCTTGCGGATGATTTTAATATTTGAATGAGCCGTATTTTGTTTCAGTGTCTGTTATTTATGTCTGTTATGGGGTGGCTCGAGCGTGTGAAAGAGGAATATAAGCTTCTAAGAATCGATCTCTCGCGAACAGCTACCCATATTAGAGAATGCAAGTGATAATTCGTACATTTCCCCGCTCATGGCAACGTGCCATTAACTTATTTTACGAATTATTTACCTTAAATCTACGTTATTTATATCTATGGCTTATTCTATTCGGGCGGACAATTCTAATCTAACTAGTTTGCTTATTGACCTGCGATAAATTTTTCCGTCGATTTTTACATCTACTATCCTGACAACACCTGTTTTGTCAGGGTAGACTTCCGTTACTATAGCGCGAGGCCATCTTCCTCTTTCTAGAGAGGGATCCAATATTAACACCAGTTCCCCCACCCTTAGTGGAGGTTGTACCTCCTTCCATTTAGGTCGAGAGACTAGCATAGGTAGTACTTCTTTAGACCACCTATTCCAAAAAGCGTCAGCTAGAGCTTGGGTCTGTCTCCACTGTTTACGGTTACATAAATCTCCAATGGTAAATTTACCCATAGCGGTGCTGTTAGAGTGTCCTAACAAAAAGTTTTGCGGCGTAAGTGGCTCCTGGTCTCGACTGTCTATAGTAATGTGCGAGATAGGCCGCTGATTAAGGATTGACTCCACTTCAGCCAATAAAGTCTGCATCATTTCCACAGAAGGCGCTCTTTCTTTCAATATGGCGTACAAAGCTCTTTTGGCTGACTTAACCATCGATTCCCAGCAGCCGCCATGATGGGGAGAAGCAGGTGGTATAAACCTCCAGTCAATCTGGTCGTTACTTAAACGTTCACGGATACGTTCATCGTCAATCTCTGAAACGACCTTCTTCAATTCGGCACTCGCACCTTTTAGATTAGATCCATTATCTGACATTATCACCCTTGGTTTGCCCCGCCGGGCTATGAATCTTCTTATCGCTTGTATTGTCGAATTAGTAGACAAATCATATGCTAATTCAATGTGAACCGCTCGTGTGGTTAGACAAGAGAACAACACGCCATATCGTTTCTCCACTTTTCTTCGTATAGTCACCTGAACCGGCCCGAAGTAGTCTACGCCTACGGCGTTAAAACACCTCGTATGATGCTGCAAACGTGACATCGGGAGTTGTCCCATCAACGCTGTGACTGGTTTTGCCCTTCTCATTTTGCACAGCATACACTGGTATATAAATTTTTTGACCGTTTGACGGGGACTAATTAGCCAGAACCTCTGGCGTAGGCTGGCCAATGTCGTTTCAACCCCGGAATGAGCCATCTCCTCATGAGTTCTTACCACCAGTCGTTGTGTATAGCGATCCCGGCCGTCAAGTATTATGGGATACTTAGTGTCGTGTGGTATACCCGGCGCATTTGCGATGCGGCCGCCTACTCTTATTAAGCCCCGCTCGTCTAAGTACGCATTTAAACCTATCAAACGGCTATTCCTAGGTAAAGTCCCTTTCACTCGTATAAGTTCTATTTCTTTCTTAAAAGAACGACTCTGCGACTCCTTTAATAATATTATTTCAGCGCTGGCAATGTCTTGTCCGTTTAAAATGCAGTTATTCGTGGCACCTCTACATAGTTGAATAAACTTCCTAACGTATGCGGCTACGCGCAATAATCTGCGATGTTGGGAGAATCTCGCGACATCTATTGTGCTCGTAGGTACAGCGTGTAGCGCAAATACCGCCAATGGTTTATACTCGAGGGATATCTTATCCTTTTCCCCGGGTTGATGGGGAACCTTTGCCGGCCATACCTCTGGTGGCTGTCTAAGGTATTCAGGACCATTCAGCCAACGGCTCTCGGGCGAGAGGTCAATTTTTGACTTCGCTCTCGTAGCTTCATCTGCAGGATTACTACTTCCGCTTAACCATCTCCACTCCTCCGGGGTAGTCAGATCGTCCAATACTCCCAGACGGTTAGAGACAAATTGTTGGTGGTCGGAGCTACGTGAACGTATCCACCAAAGTACGTTCATCGAGTCTGTCCATAAAATCTTTTCATGAAATTTAATTTTGTACTCGCTAGTGATTTTTTTCGCTAGTTCGGCGCCTAATAGTGCTGCTGTCAGTTCTAAACGCGGTATTGTCATTTTTTTTAACGGCGCGACTCTGGTTTTACTTGCGATAAAGGATGTGGTCGGTTCTTCGCCTGGTCTGGCTATTCTCATATACGCGACAGCGCACATAGCCTCTTGAGACGCGTCACAATATATGTGTAATTGTCTATTTTCGGAGGGATTCTTTGTTACGCCGTGATAGCGTGAAATCCTTACGTCCTTCGCCGAGCGAAGGGCATTTATCCATTCACCCCAACCTTTGAAAATATCTTGTGTGACCTCCTCATCCCAGGCTACACCGCTGGTCCACACCTTTTGCATTAGAATTTTGGCTCGGATAGTTATTGGGCTTAATACCCCGAGTGGGTCATAAATTGACATTACTACCTTAAGAGCCTCTCGTTTCGTTGGCACTCTCTGGCCCGTTTTTAAGGCGTCATCGAGTTTTTCTAACCTACAATTAAATGTAAGTTGGTCACTTTCTGGCAACCATTCTAACCCTAAAAGCCGTTGAGAGCTTATCTCTCCTTTCTCCAGAGCAATATTATGGGTAGCTTTCCTTTCTTCGGGTATTTCGTTCAAAACGCTTTGATAATTAGACGCCCAGCCCTTTAAGAAAAAATTCCCTTGTTGATGGATGTAAATTATGTTTTTTATCACGTTACGAGCTTCTTCTATTGAAGAAGACCCGAAAGCAAGGTCGTCCATAAAGTGATGGTCTGTGATAGCCTCCACTGCTAGAGGGTACTGATTCTTGAAACGTTCAGCGTTTTTATTTCGGATATAGAGGGCTGATGTCGGGGATGACCGAGAACCGAATATTAAAGAGGACATTTTTAGGATACGAGGTTCTATATCGCGCCGATATCCCCGCCAAAGGAACAACTGACTATAGGTATCGTCCTCGATCACCTTAATACGCATGAACATGTCCCCAATATCGGCGGTAAAAGCCACCGGATGCTCGCGGAACCTAAAAAGTATACCTGTTATGCTTTGATTATAGTCTGGCCCCGTTATCAGTAAGCTATTTAGAGATACTCCCTTTACGCTAGCAGCAGCGTCATGCACGATCCTAAGCTTGTTTCCTTTGGCGGCGCTACAGACACCCAAGTGTGGTAAAAACCATATATCAGTTCGGCCGGCTAATTTGGAAGGGTCTACTTCTTCGGCGTAACCTTCTGCTAAGTACTTGTCCATTTTCTGACAATAAGCGTCTCCATAAGTCCGATCTCTGTCCATTTTTCTCTCGACGGCGTGAAGTCGAGCTAGCGCCATAGGTCGGCTATCAGGAAGAACACGTCTGTCATCTCGCCAGAGCAACCCCGTGTGCCATACCCCGCCGTTTAACGAAGTAGTGGATTCCAATAATTTTTTAGACCTTACCGAGTCCGCAAGTTCTCGCTTTTTATTCGGCCAGTCTTGCTCTAATCTGAGGTTTTCCTCGAGTAATCTCTGAAGAGACGCGTCATTGCTACCGCTATCACTTAGGCAGAAGCTATGTAATGCGTCATTTTGCCTATCTACAGATACTCGTCCCACTGGAACCCAGCCCAGTAGTGTTTTTGACAACGATAATTCGTCATTAATGCGCCTTAATCCGCGTGAAACGATTAATTCCCAACAATTAGCCCCGATTAGTAGGCGCGGTTGGACATCTGATATTTTGTCGACTTTCACCGCAGTCAAAGTGTCAAAATCAGAGGCGGCCGCCGATAAATTTTTTAATTTCGGAAGGTTTAACGCCGCAATACTATAAGCCTGCACGTCGAAAACCTTACGGCCCAATTCCCCCCTTATTTGAAACGAGACTGTTTCAGCCCCTTTAGAAGAAGTTTTCATACTTCCTATACCACATACCTCCATATTGGTGGGAGGCCCTCTAATATTCAGCTCTTGCGCGACTTCGCGGTCTATTATAGAGACCGTCGATCCGCTGTCTAAAAGCGCGTAAACTACCTTTCTCCCCTTTGGTCCTATTAACGTTATCGGTAAAACTTGCAAGAGGACTCTGTTGTTGGCTACTGTATGCGCGACAATAGCCCCGGTCTGTGTTTCACCTTCGGCTGTTGCCGTAATTATCTCGGTTCCGCCGAGCGCCGCGTCCGCGGCAGTAAGTAAGAAATGATACTTAAATCGAGGAAACCTTTTATAGGCTGGGCAGTTTTTCCTGCCGTGCGAAGGTGCAAGGCATTTAAAGCATCGCTTAAGTGATTTTACGACTCCCCAGCGAGAGTCTAGGGAAAGTTTTTTAAACCTTTCGCATTTGCTGAGAAAATGATCGCCGGTACAATTTGGGCATTTCATACGAGACTGCTCAGTCATGTTAAGAACGTAATTTTTATGATTTTGCTGTTTATACTTTTTATCGCGCGCTACTACTTGATTTTTTCTACCGCTGTCTAATGGACCTATTCCCGCATCTTGCGAGTCTATCGCTAGTGTTTCTAGCCAAGATGCGAATCGTATGATAACCGGTTCGTCTGGTTTACCCTTTCCTTTATCTCCTAGCCACAATGTTAATAAGTTTTTTGGCAACTTCGCTACAAGAGAACCTAAAAGTTCTGGGTTCCATAGGTGCTCAATCCTATTTACTGATTTTACTGTGGCTACCAGATTCTTAACTTGGCAAGCAAATTGCAACAATTCCTCTGCTTCTATAAATTCAGAGAGGTCCCTGGTTTTACGTAAATCAGCTAGTGTGCGCTGAATAATTACATTTGGATTTCCAAATAACGTCTCTAATGTTTTCATTATTTCGCCAACGTTCGCAGGGGATAAAAGTAATCCTGAAACGCAATCTCTTGCTCGTCCGCGTATCGCGGATTGCAAGCGAAGTAAGTTTTGTTCGTCATTCAGACCTATAACTTCGGTGGACTGGTTAAAAATCGATTTAAAGGCTAAAAACTGAAGTGGATCTCCACTAAAGTGTGGAAGTTCCTTGTTATATTGCGGCTTCGAGGAGGCTATTGAAATTACTCGACATACCTGGCTTATTAATTTTTTGCTCGCGCTGTCATCGGACCCGTCTCCTGTGCTGGAGCCAGCGGCCGCGGCGGTGTCTGTGGCCGCCGCGTCCGCTTCGGTCGCGATTTCGCCGCCCGCTGCGCGATGCGCTGCTCCGTGAGGTGCCGCCGCGCCCGCCTCGAGCCGCATCCCCTCGTGCGCCGCGCGATGTGTTGCTCCGTGAGGTGCCACCGCGCCCGCCTCGAGCCGCATCCCCTCGTGTGCCGCGCGATGTGTTGCCCCGTGAGGTGCCGCCGCGCCCGCCTCGAGCTGCATCGCCTCGTCCGATTCTTCTTCTCTCCTGCCGCGGTATCGCTCTTCATTTCGTGGTTTTATTTGGTCGGGTTCACTATATGAAGTCAGCGGTGCTTGCGTCTCTGCCCACAGCGTAGTACGACCTGCTGTTTCTTCAAGATCGGCGTAACTTCTTGTCTCCCATTCTCCGCTTTTTTCTGAGTCGTAAGCTTCGGAAACTACGTCTAACACTCTAAGTGCGTGCTGACGGTCTGCTTCTAGCATCTGCAATTCAGCTTCTAAATCTGCATGTTGCACTTGAATCGCAGCCGCCGCCCCTGCCGCCTCCGATCTGCGTTTTGCCGTCGCTATCTCTTCGGTCGCACGGAGTTGTTCCCTTTGCGTTATCGCCTCTGATTCCAATTTTTTCTTTTCCGCGGCTACCTTTGCTTGTTCTCTGGTGACCCGCCTCAGCTGTTCTGATGCTTCTTTCACTTCCTGAACTCTTTCACTCCTCCTGCTGCTTTGTGACCAGGTCCGCCTCGATACGTTCGATTTTTCTGCGGTCGACTCCATCGTACAATTTATTTTTCAAGGTTCTTTTCTTTATTTTTCATCCGGCTGCGATGGATCACTTATGGTTATAAAATCCATCAGTTATTTTTCTGTGAGTTTCTCCCACTGCTGAAGGGTGGTTTTTGTGGACTGTAAATGTTATTTACCTTCGCGTTCTCTCGTTCTTCCTGGCCGCCGAGTAGTCTCCCGTATCTGGTTCACACTCTATTAGATGATCACACAGTGAAAGAGTTTATTTCAAAAGAACGTTTATTGTCCTTCAATTTACTCGTGAGTTACAGTATACACTTAAATTATGCGCGCGAGTACGAGACCAGCCAAGGGCTGCCGTATGTACAACTATTATCCCGCCGCTTAAGGGTCGTTCATTCTCGACCTCGGTATTTTTGTGACTGTTCGATTTTCCAAAATCGTTCACTAGCCTCGCTAAAGCCCCGCCACTCTAACCCGTGATTGGTTAAAAGGCAATGGCGGCGGTAAGAGACCGGCCTACTGAGGGTTAAGGGGTGTGGCTTAGCGAGAGTACATATGTATTATTCAATCAGGCTTACATTTTTAACTTAAATTAATCTCACCTTAATTGAAGGTAATTTTCTATAATATGTATTACTACTACATTATCATTAGGTTTATAGCGAAAATATGTAGATTAAACATTAACAATACATCATATTTAGTACTTAAAATTCCTTCGAATAGCTAGCAAAATTATAAGTATTTGATTTTATCCAAGCTTTCAGTCGAATAATTAATAGCCTCCTAATTACCTCAAACATTGCGATTATTTTGAGATTACCACATTTGTTTTAATATAAGAGGGTTGCGCGAGCGGCTTGCCGCGTTTACGATTTTTTGTTATCGGTCGACACCCTCGATATATCCACTGCGAGAAATGACAGGCTGATAATTAATTAGGGGTCTTCGGCCCTTAAAGACGGCGATATATTATTACCAGGACCTTTCATGGAATTTTGTCCTGCGTATTTAGTTAGGACTTCCTTGCGGATGATTTTAATATTTGAATGAGCCGTATTTTGTTTCAGTGTCTGTTATTTATGTCTGTTATGGGGTGGCTCGAGCGTGTGAAAGAGGAATATAAGCTTCTAAGAATCGATCTCTCGCGAACAGCTACCCATATTAGAGAATGCAAGTGATAATTCGTACACTCGGAATGTTTTGGATTGCATCATTTTTCGGCTTACATAAAGCGGCGAAAATACGACCAAAGTATCATTCCTCGAGTGATCACGTCCCCCAAGACAGCGACGGCAACACCCGGCACCACTCTCACGAGTCAGGTCAACGGGTTCGGCTATCTTGGGTACCTCTTCCTTCCTTCCTTATATCGAGACGAAACGCATCAGTCTGTACTCCCACAGACTCGACCCGTGCCAAGTACGAGATACTCTGAGCACAATTACGATCCTTATCCATACAACCTCGTAACTTCAGGCAGATAGCCACTACATTCGCGTCAACCTGTATCCTATTCCTATATCCTAGCGTTAGCAACTGGCAATACAACTCTCAATAAATACTTTCTGATACACTTTAAATTGACTTTTAATACGGAGATAACCCGCACGTTGACACCCCCACCTCACACCAAATAACTTGGAGTCTAGTGAGGGGTGGCCCGTCACACTATCATGGTGGTTTGACATTACAAATAGGTTTAAAAACGAAGTCGAAATATAGTACTTACTTGGAATCTACTGCTGAAAGTAATATATTCCAAGATTCTTCAAAACTGTAGACTCTGTCTTCGTCAGCGTAGAAACCACGTGGTGGCTAAAAATTACCAAAATTGAATTAGCAAATGAATGGATGAATAAGTTAATCAATGGATGGAATAATGAATGAATGGTTAAGATAACGTTGCTCTAAAAATTAGGACTTCCGAAAAAAAAACCGAAAACTCCGACGATTTTTATGGGGAAGCGTACGGTATTTATCACGAACGCTTGACTATATTATGTCAGTAAAATCCTTTTTTTTACCATTCGACATTTGGACATCCAGATTGGCCAACACCTGTATGCGGCGCGAAATATACAATAAAACAGGAAATGGAATATTTAACTGGTGTCTTAAATATCTGCATCTGTAAGGGAGCTAATGGGCTTTTGCTGAGTTGGCCACGAAGACCCATTCTGTTCAGGATTGGTCACACTCACGGGTCAACACCCATCCGACGGCCTACACGCATGAAGTGCGAGCCTGGGTAGGACTCTGGCCTCAGGGTTAGTTTCCCCTAGGAATCAACCTTCTGGCGCTCCTGGACGGTATGCGCACCGTGCGGCATTAACCAATCGATTGCGCACTCTGACTAACAACTTGCGGTGTCAACTACAACGGGCGAGCCTGTCACCACAGGACGTTTTAACGATTTTCTCGTTCTGTCGCCCTGCAGTGAACGTAGAAGACTTTGGACAGAAACAAATCCAACGTCCAGCTACGTCACAACCCGCAAGAAGCCAACGCCTTACCGCGAGATTGCTTCCAATTGTGACCAGATTTCTCCGGTCTCTCGATTGGTTCCGAGTTCGAGGTCGCTTGCGCGGTCCTCTCCCTTACGAAGCGGTGAAACGGTGTGCACCGAATCTATCGCGGACCAATGCGTCCTTTGCCCGACTCTGAACCGGGATCGGATGGCCAATGGTCATTTCAAGAGCAGTCGCCGTAAGGTAGACAACCACCCCCGCTCTATAGGAAACAATACAGTTCCCAGTCTCCCCCGATTGTTAGTCGGAGAGCACAGTCGATTGGCTTGCGCCGCTCGGTGCGCAGACCGTCCAGGAGCGCCAGAGGTTTGATTCCCAGGGGAGACTGGTTGACCCAGTGTCCTACCCAGGCTCGCACCCCATGCGTGGAGGCCATCGGATGGGTGTGACCGTGAGTGTGACCGACCCTGAACACATGGGTCATCGTGGCCACCTCATCATGGGCCCATTAGCTCCCACTCTGACTAACAGTCGGGGGAGTCTGGAAGCAGTACTGTTTCCTATAGAGCGGGGGTGGTTGCGGCCTTACGACGACTGTTCTTGAAACGACCATCGGCTGCCCGATCCTGGGTGAACAGCCGGGCAAAGGATGCCGTGGCCCGCGATAGATTCGGTATACACCGTTTCACCGCTTCGTAAGGGAGAGGACCGCGCAAGCGACCTCGAACTCGTAACCAATCGAGAGACTGGAGTAATCTGGTCGCAATTGGAAGTAAGGGCGTGAGTGTAAGCCCGCTGGGTATCACTCCTGGCTATCTCGCGGTTAAGGCGTTGGCCTCTTATGGGTTTGTGGCGGAGCTTGACGATGGACTATTTTGTCCAAGTCTTCTGCGCTGACTCCAGGGAGATAGAACGACCAATCCTTAAAACTTCCTGAGGTGACGGGCTCGCCCGCTTTAGTCGACAACCCCAGTTGTAAGGTTTGGGAGAGGAGTTCCTCAATGATATATATTTTTATCTATGTAGATTTGAGATCTGTCATCTGACCACAATGAAATTTCTTGGTGAGGTTGAATAACGTTTAAGGAACGAGGCCAATTCCTCGCCCAAGTAGCACAAATTGACTATATATCCGTCAAGGCAACGTTACCGCTACAGCTTTTAGTCACAAGAACTGGTGATATAGCAGTTTGTTTGTTTATTTGTTTGAAAAGCTTTATTGCACAAACAAAAGAGTACAATGTGGTGGGCCTATTGCCAAGTGTCAATATCTTCCGGCCATACCGCAAGGGTTCTTGTGACGTGTATTTTATGACTTGAAATTACTTTATAAATATAATACACAAATTTTAGGTTATGAAGATTCGTGAAAAAATGGCCACTTGGCTAATAAAGAAACCTGCCACTTTAATATAATCTTTATAATACTATAAGCTGCGTAAGTAAGGTCCTAGTGACAACTTTACAGTTTTAAGTCCTTGTAAATCAATTACTGCACTTCAATAGGACTATAAGCTGTATAAGGGTGGATCTTGTAACCACTATACAGTCTTTGGTGGAGTAAGGGTAATTTAGTAGCTTTAGTTTTGTTTTTTCTATAAATGTTATTACTATACAGCTGTTAGTTATAAAATGGATATAAATTAATATGCTTTATAGCGATTATACCACATTATTCGACTTAAAGGCTTTATACGACAACATTATAAGACTAAAAGGTAATTATAAGCCAAATTGCTCTAAATTTCACCTTTACATAGCTGAGAGTTAATCTTAATGCCTTTACATGACTTTTAATCAGATTAAAGCTATATTCAGAAATTCTTATATGGCTTTTGTGCTTGTTGGACGATTCCCCTTTCTATATAACTTGGTTTCTCTTTAATCTGTAACCACATTGGATTGATTAAGCAGCTCAGCTGCGAGGGGATTTGGATGGGAGGCCAATCGTTCGGCATGTTGAGTTTCGCATTGCTTAATTTCTGTGTCAATAGGGAGGACTTTCAGGTAGTCACGAGTTTTAGCATTTTTTGTAAACCACAGTGCATTCGCAATGTCCCGTAGAATACTATTCTCTAAGCGCTGCAGAGAGAATATGTTACTTTTGCTTGCTACACCCCACAGTTCAATGTCGTAAAACCAAATAGGCTTAAATACAGTTATAGATGAGAATTTTGTTGTCGACACATAGAATGGAGTTTCTACCCATGAGCCAATGCAGATTACATTATTTGAGCTTCACCAATGACAGCAATAGTATGGCTCACGCTATTGGCCTTCAATACCAGAATGATTGGACAACAATTGGAGACTTTTGCATTCCTCCTCCAATGCACTGGAAAGTAATGTTGTATGACTGAACGCCAGAGATGCTGAAATTTTATTTAAATGTCTTTCAGCATACACTTCCAGACCCCAGTAACCTCGCTCGTTGGAGCTATGCCGAGGATAGTTCATGTCCCCTTTGTAGCAACACCCCTTGCACAGCTAAACATATTCTAGCTGGCTGCAAGGTGGCCTTGGATCAAGGACGGTACACTTACCGCCACGACAAAGTCCTTGCTGTTATTCGCGAGGTACTTAGCCTCTCAGTGGCTCGTGCCCACAAGGGTTCCACAGTATCCTCCAAACCCCCAATACAGTTTGTGGCGCCAGATTGTTTTACTCCCCAGGTTGGAGGTAATGACCACACAAGTGGGTGTATCTTTTACGCATCAGCGGGCCACACTCGCACATGGGGTGCAGGGGGGGGGGGAGTTAATGGGGCCTTGCTGAGTTGGCCACGAAGACCCATTCTGTTCAGGGTTGGTCACACTCACGGGTCAACACCTATCCGACGGCCTCCACGCATGAAGTGCGAGCCTGGGTAGGACTCTGGCCTTATGGTTAGTTTCCCCTGGGAATCAAGGAGTTTCCTCTGCCCCTTGGCAGAACCTGCACATTTTCGTGTCCCGGAGCTTGAGGTTGAACATGTGTCTGTTCAGGCCACAATGCCCCGTGAGCGCCCTCACCAGTATGTGTAGATCGTTCCTATTTAGCGATAATGCCTCACGGGCAGTTTTACGGTCATAAGCCTTGATTAGCGCTTTGGAATGATTCAACCCTGGCGTGTTGATCCAGTGGTTGACGGATTGTTCTAAACATATTTGTTTGAGCTTTAGGTTTGCAAGGCTTTTTGGTACGCCACAGCAAGGTTCAGGGCCGTATAACGTTCTCTTTGCTCCAGTCTTAGCAAGTTCTTCGGCTTTTTCATTTCCCTCGATTCTTGCATGGCCGGAAACCCATCTTAGAATTACCCTGCTTTTTCGCCCAGGGAATTCAGAAGCAAGACGCAGGTTTGCACCAGATTTGAATTAATGGTATTCGAGGCTAGTGCCATAAGAGCTGCCTTGCTATCCAAGTGGATATACATACGGTGGTTAACGGAGTTCTTATGAAGGTTTACATCCGCATATTCAATAATGGCGTATACCTTCGCTTGGAATATGGAGGCGTATTTCCCCAAGTTTACACTTCTTTCGAAGTTTGGTCGCTCTTTATATATACCGCAGCTGTCAAGTCCCGATTTGGACCCATCAGTATACTATTTAAGGCTATCGGCCTCCTAGTTAGCTTACTAGCAATTATCTAGTAAGCTATGTAGCTCGATATACTCTATTTAAAAAATCAGAAGTCTGTCTGGTTTTGCGGCAGCTAAATCAGTATACGTTGCGTATTTTAACTTATTAGTGACTTATGAACTACTATTTTGGGGAAATGCTGCAACCAGTAAAAGAATCTTTCTTTTGCAAAAGAGAGCACTGCGCGGCATGTACCTATCAGGTAACGACTAGGACCTAATGAAAAGAATATTTCAGTAAGGCAAGGGTAATGACTATGTATTTGGCGTTTATATACCAGTGTTTAATGTATGCTAGACAGCACCTCGCAGAAACTGCAATTAATGCAGACATTCACTCGCATCATACCCGCGGTAGCTCCCTTTTATGCGTACCCCGAATACGACTGGCAAAAGTACAGAAAAGCTACTTGTACCTTAGCATTAAATTCTATAATCTACTCCCTACAAAATTTAAACAGCTGGAGGACATAAAATTAAAAAAAAAAACATCAAGGAGATGCTGATAGGCCACCCTTTTTATAATCTGGCCGAATTTGAGGGCCATGATTTTTCAAATATTGTGCCTATTTAAATTACTTAAAAAAGTAGAGCCTTATTGTCTGATTATTTTATATGGTCTTATATCTGTACTTTTAGTTTAAAATGTATAACGTTGATTTAGTTTGATTATTTAACATTTTACTGACAATTTGAATATTACGATGAATAATTTTACTAAGTATCTTTTCGAATTACTAACTACTTCAAATATTAGGCTTCTATTTTGATTATTTATATTTATAGTTTGACAATCTAGTAGTTAATTCTTGACTACCTATGTATGTTCAGTAAAGAGTAGTAACGAAACTTACTACCTAACCCAATTATTTTGACACGTCCAAGAGCGGTCTTTAGCCGTCAATTGGACACGACGAAAATGTAATGTAATGTAATGTAGTGCAGTTGGCTTTTTAGCCAGTCGTCTCTGGGCGGCAGTTCCGTTGTACAGAGTATCGTTGTACCTTACTGGTGTGACGGATTCGCTCGTAGTACATGGCAACTTCAAACTGTGGTAGTTTGATCTTCAATCTAAAAAAGTGACAAAAAATATCTAACCCTCACCCAACGTGGAACTTTCCTGCACTCCTGCCCCAGTTTCATGAAGTTCTGCATCCCTATTTCCTGAAGTCTTACATAGTCCCGGAAGGCATCTTCGAGAATTTTTCCATTGCTTTTTCCTTTCGCCAAAAGGACAGATTGGTCAATGATCTGAAACAAGTCAGTCTTATAGACCAAGAGGCAGCGACACAAAAGTGCAAGAGTTTTGTAAAAGTTGATAGTTCAAGTTCAAGTTCTTTATTGTGTGAATTAATAAAAAAACATACAATGTTTAAGTAACAAACTGCCCAGAGAGCATACAACATTTCGTTTTAAAAGAAACTTCATAAAGTAGAAGCTATATAAGGCGCAATCAACAAGCAGTAAACCTAAGACCATCAACAATTAAAATAATCAATATCAGAAATGATCAAACAAAAGCAATAATCATTAATAATCAGATAATCAATCAACCTAATTTTTATAATGTTTTGTCCAAGAAGAATCTAAATACATTGTAATTATATTTAAATATAAGATACCATATAACTAAAAAAATCAATAAAATAATTAATTCAAGCTAAAACAATCAACAAATGAAATAATCAGTATACGCATTTCATTAAAATAAAGGGGCTGTAAAAAAGTCATTTTGTAAAATTTAGAAATTCCTCAATAGACTAAAACGTTTTTGTTGTAAAAAAAATCCTTTAAAAGTTTTTGGAACGTTCTGAGGTTGCTATTATCTTTTATGGTACATGGTAGGCGGTAAAAGTAATAAGGCCCTGAGAATTGGGTACTTTGCCTAGCAGCGTTTAAAGCCACGCATGGTAGAATGAAATTATTCTTGTATCTGGTGTTTTTGTTATGTATATCTTTAAATTTTACGTGACTTTCCTTTTCGGTGTAAAAATCTAATAATAGCCTATATAAGTAAAGTGATGTGAGAGTCATGATTTTCAATCTTTTAAAAATAAGTCTACATGTTTCTATATGTTTAGCGTTGGCGATAATCCGTAATGCTCATTTCTGTAGGATAAATAAGGATACTTTCAGATCAGAGAGTAGTTTGGCCATGGAATGCTGGGGTAGAGTCAGCAGGCCAGATTCCGAGACACCTGGCGCTGGCAAACTAGGAAAGGTGTAATTTTAATTAGTACCCTTAAAGTGTATTGGAAAAGCTGAAAATGCATCAGTAGACAGTGGATGCAATAAAGAACTCGAAACAAATGGTAAGACTGCTTAGAAACAGAATGTGTGGCTTCTTACGGGCGAGTGGCGTAACTAGACAGTGGACTGTTTTCGTCACAAATCTTCTTCAGTCACCTCACGGGAGACAGAACAATGTAATATCGTTAAAACTTCCTGAGGTGACGGGTTCGCCCATTGTAGTTGACAGCTCCAGTTGTACTGCATACGATATCATTCCTGCTTCCATTCAAAGATGTCTAATGCGATACTACTATGGGGTAATGCAACCGATATCCATCGCGTTTTTGTGCTACAAAAGCAAGCCGTTGGACAATTTTTGGTGTAAGCAGAGAAACACATTGCGCCCCTTTTTTTATTAAAGCTGTTATCCTTACCATGTCGTCCATGTACATATATCAGTGGCTTTTATACGCCAAAGAGAATCTTTTAAATTGCGAGCTTCACTCCACTCAATATAGCCATAATACGTGACATAAAAACAATGTATTATTGCCTCAAGTACGCTTGACTAAACATCAAAAAACATTTTTATATATTAGTTTTAAATTGTTCAATGCTTTGCCGTCATCGACGACAAGACTTGAGATGGCAGCATATAAAATCTGCTTGAAAAATCAGTTAGTCAAACATGCCCTTTACAAACTGGACGACTTTTATGATATTGCGTCCACAATTGCTTGAATATAAATAACCCTGCTCTTCATGTTGACTATACTTTCGCACTAAGTTTTAGATTTTATTGACATTGTTTTTAATTACGCATTTTTCAGAATTTTTCTTTTTCATTTTATTGAATATTATTTATTGTTTGATTACTGATTTTTTGTAAATTTTACTATTTTTAAGTAATCACCTCTGATTACAATTATTATTTTTTCCTTTTAATTATTCAAAGCGGTTTTATCATCCGTTAAATTATGATTGTAAAATTTGACATATTCCTGAGTATTGTGAAATGCTTTTATGGAATGAATAAATGATGATGATGATGATGATGATGATGATGATGATGATGATTGGATACGTCCCTGATAATATGTCCATACTCACATTGGCAAAAACGTCGCAGTGTGTACCAGGAACACTCCAGGTCATCTCAGGAATGACTCCGAAGGTTTCCGCCAAGGCCAACATCTGAAGAAACGGATCCTTGGAGGCGGCCATGTCTTCCACCACGTCTTTAAACCAAAGAGTCTGAATACTGCTTTCTGCTGGGTCCATCAGGTTCCAAATGGAAGATATAAAGGACCTGGCAATGTGGTTAATAATTTTGATATATAAAAATATTGTAAAATTTGCTGGACAGGATGATGGTATTTAGTAGAAAGACGACCCGCATTTAATCCTTCAATAAGGTCCAAGCAAGGTTGTCTTTGGTGAAGCATTAAGCATCCCTCGTGTGTATGAGTCAAATACATGATAAAAAGGTCCCGAGGAGCATGGAGGGCATAGGTTTTAGTTTTTAACCCGAGGTAAGGTTTTTTCATGATTTTTCTGCAACCAAAACTTTAAACGCGTTTATCTCAAAACAAGGTTTTTCGATGCCTTGTTGATGAAATTTCGGAAACTATCAGGCCGATTGTCATGAAATTTGAATGACATATTCTTCATAGTTATGGTTATAGCGCATATCATCAGATTTTTGAAATTTTGATTAAAAGTATTTTTTTTTTACAAAAAACTGCAAAAAAACGCGTTTTTTTTACTTTTTCGAAAAACGTACGCCATTTTATTATTTTCGCGAATATCAAAAATCTGATGATATGCACTATAGCCACTGACATACTGAATCTAAAACTGTTTTATTTTTTTGTTTCAGATGACCTGTCTCGGAGATACCATCAACAAGCCACGAACATTACATTTCTACACGGGTTTTTCGATGCTACTGTTTTATTATAATAATTGTTCAAAAAAATAAAAAAATAAATTTTCTTGTACTTGAAAGATGTGTTTATTATATAGGATCCATTTTATACCATAATTGTTTGCAAAAATCCTCGAAAAAAAATCGCGAAAATAGCCTATTTTCGAGGTGCCTAAAATGAGAAGACGTCTTAAGAATGCGACCCTTTCTTTCAATTTTTAGTAGATATTTTAATGTGTCTATTTTTACATTTTCAATTTTTTTAAATTAGGACCTTACTCAATTTTTTACCAATTTTTCTTTTTAATTTTGCGCTGAATGTCCAGCTTTAAGGATTAATAATAATATTACTGTTGGTTGTTCAACGTGTAAATAGTCGAACAACCGGCGGGATCGTAACCGTAAATAAATAATAATAAAATAAATAAATAGATTTTAATATGCGGGTACTTCACAAAATGATACAAAATCGATGCGCGCAAATCCCTTAAAACATCAACATGTAATCAGATATATGGCTGTAAAAACACCGACTGACCTGTGATGGCTCCTCGCCTAGCTGAAGTTCCGGCACTGCTACGGACCCTCGAGGTTCCTGCTGGTGGATTTTTCACGCAAGTCTCTTCGACAATGCCTCACACAAAACTCACTCGACGCGGATTAGTTCCTTCGCGGAGTTTTAACTATGCTTTTGCGGAGCGGTTCAATAAATAAAGCGGTAAATAAAGCGGTTCAGAGTCGCGAAAGTATGCAAAACTCTGATAAATATATATGTGCAGTCGTCGTGACGGCGCGGCGGATAATTATAAACTTCTTTTTTGTTTGATGGCTCCACCCAAAGAGGGTGATTTCTGCATAATTATAAACACTAGCGGCGGGTAGGCATTTTTGAGCGATCGCAGTACTGGCGGCGTTGAAGTAGTTGTTCTTCTTCTTCGGAGTCAACATCTGTCAGTGAAATCGAACATCCACATATCCTAATTAAATGCTGATGCAAAAGATACTTTGCGCGCAACCAACTGTATTCATTCTTTCGAATTTATTATGTCCTTTTCTTTACATAGTTTTTATCTAGGTTCATACACATATTTATAAAATGTTAAATGTCTGCTTTAGAATAGGCTATAGCCTAGTTAGGTGCTCTCTAGACCAGCGATTCTTAACCTCGGGTCGCGACCCAAATTCGGGTCGCGAGAGGTATTGGGTTGGGTCGCGGAAATCCCCCAAACGACTTTAAAGAAGTGGTAAAACTTGACGTTTTTAATTGCGAATATTTTTATTTTGTATTGATAGGTCGATCGATGTCACTAAACTATAAAAAAAAGTATAGTGACAATTATTACTAGTCACAGAACAAGGACTAAAGGCTGTGTTACTGCCATCTATTGTCCATTCACAATCGCGACATGTTATTTAGCGCTGTTCTGAGCAATGAAGCTGAAAAGCCCTGCTACCATTCCCAACTTATTTATGTGAAGCAGGATTTTCATGCCTTGCTGTTATGAAGAATAAGTACAGGGATAGGTTGGATCCTCAGCATGACATGCGGTGTGCACTTTCTATAAACATAACTCCACGTATATATGATCTTTGCTCGAAAATACAACACCAGGGTAGTCACTAATTATTTTGCTGTAATTTTTTAAACTGTTTTAATGCTGAATTGTCTGATTTTAATACAAAACATTTAAATAAAGTTGTTATTTATAATTTTACAAATACATCCTACAAAATTACATAATATATCATTTTAGTACCTGTCACTGGAAAATAAAATAAAAAAATAGATTAGGGTCGCGTAGTTCAAATATATTCGTACTTTGGGTCGCCAGTTAAAAAGGTTAAGAAGCGCTGCTCTAGACGATCAAGCATCGCGTCGCAGGCTAGGGGAGGGGATCGTTAACCGCAGGAAATATGCAAATATTTTAAAAAATATATTTATCAAAAATGCCTAATTTTGTAGTTTATACAAGGAAGTAAAATTACTTACAGCCTTACCAATAAACGAGTTGTAAAATTTATACCTCTGTTATTACTAGGTATAAGAAAATCTGTGACCAATAAACGCGGTATAGCTTACACCACTGATCATCTCGGGTATAAGCATGGAATAGTGGTACTGGATTTCCATCCGCACTATAACTCCGCTATACCACCCCTAGGCCAGGTATAACAGCGGTTTAACGGAGTATTAACTTAAAAATGGCCGACCGGCGTAACAGCTGTTTCAAACTGACAGCCACCTGACAGCCGCGGACGTGGAGCTTCTCGTTCGCGAATCGTGCGCTTTCGTTGTAATAGCCGTGTTACGACGAGGATACGCCTTTTATACTGCTGTGAAATCCTGCGTTTTAGCCGAATAATGGATTTTGTCGACTTGGATGATATGATCGATCTGGATTTATTGGAAGAAATCAAAATGCGTCGTGATAGGCGACCAAAAATTTACAAATTGCGATACGACCCGTTCGATTTGGATGATTACAATTTTAAAACTAAATATCGTTTCACTAAGCCATACGCCGCAAGAATCATCGATATCCTGAGAGCTGACCTGCAAAATACCACTATAAATTCGATCAGCATTCGCGTAACAAAACAATGGGCAAGGGCTTTCTGACAACAAAAAGTGACATTTCATGTGCATTTCATGCCGCTTCAGTTGGCCACACTGCTTCCAAGCGGGCGTTGCCATGCTAGAAATATGACTTGTCTTTGGTTTCGGGGAGTAGTTATAACCGCGTTATAACTGATTTATTGGTCACGATTTTACAACTTCGTTATAACTCGGCTATACCGGGTATAACAATAACAAGGGTTTAACGCGGTTATAAGATAATTTTATTGGTAAGAGTGTTAGACGTAATTGTGTGACTCCCTGGTATAAACTACAAAATTAGGCATTTTTGGTAGATATTAAAAAAAAGCATATTTCCTGCGGTTGACGATCCCCTCTTAGCCCGCGACGCGATGCTTGTCAAGCATGCTTGATCGTCTAGAGAGCCCCTTAGCCAGCATTAAAATAGGATCACTGGCAACAGTTTCTGGGATATCGTGTTAATTGTACATGTTGTCCATTTTACTGTAGATTATTGTGAATCAAAACTTAAATTAAATCAAAGCGGCGTTCTACAGAGCTCCATTCTTGGTCCTCTGTTCTTCATAAATGACATTGGTGAGTCATACCATAAAATATCAAGACTATTTTACTAAATATTAGATTTATTTTTAGGGATAAGAATCTAGGTAACTAATGCGTTAAGTATAAGACAATTGGTTTCAATGGCAATCAAATGGCATGTATTTTCCAACTAGTCAAAAAATAGTCAATTCACCTTTCTTATTACTTTCAGTAAAAGATACAAAATTCTAGGTGTCGTAGTAAACAATCAACTAAATTGGAAACCCCATGTAGACAAACCATGTAGGGGGCTCTCTTACGCGATCTATGCGATGCGGAGGATTAAATATTTAGCGGATGACTTTGCATCTTTGTCGAAATACCATTCGTGCCATACGTGCGATAGTAGGTATTGGTCCACGGCAGTCATGTCGTGAACACTTCCAAAAACTAGGGATATTGACCGAATATGCGATTTTTGCTCAAGAAGCTCTTTGCGAATTCTATTGCAATAAGAGCTCGGCCATATCCCACGAGGAAGTACATCGGCATGACACCAGGAATAAAACCCTGTATCTCCAACCGTTCGTAGCACGTACTGCCAAGTTCCAGGCGACTAGTCGATACTTAGGCCTCAAACTTTTTAATAAATTGCCCGAAAGATTAAAAGCGATTAAAAACATCGATATTTTCAAGAGATCCATCCGAGTCTATCTGCTTAAAATCAACATGTATGCTCATAACGACTTCTTAAAATATTTTGAAAATACATAGCATCGTATCTACCCATTTAATCTAATACATATTATTTACCGTTAATTGTTATGTTGTAAACTGTTATCATATAGTCTTTCTTTTTGTAAATTGGTAAGTTTAAAGTTACATATTGTGTATCATCTCTTGGATAAATTGAGTAACTAGTTTAAGATTAATTACTGTCATTCCTACACAATTGTATGGTTGTATTGAAAATAAATACTTTTTATCTTTTATCTTTTATTCGTAATTCCACTCCTGAATGGCTTATGGTATTTTGCTGTGGGGCAACTCTACTGACAGTTCCAGAGTTCTTGTTTTCCAAAAATAAGCAATTAGAGCCATTGCTGGAGTTGGTCTTTGTATTTTAAAACATTGCGATTCGTATTTTAAAAAGTCCAAGATTCATGCAATGGCATCAGAGTACATTTTTCGGTGTTTAGTGTATGCAAGAACAAATGCCGCTGGTGAAATACATACATAAATGGTGATCACCACACTCACGAAACTCATTATCGGGACAATTATAGTGTTACCTAGGGTATGGCTGACGCATACGCAAATATCGTTTGAAATTGCCTACCTCTACAAACAAGCCAGTTGGGCGGTGTCGCCTAAGGGTAATAAGAAAGGGTATATACTAAGGGTAATAAGAAAAATGATTCCTCTCAAAACACCTTATACACAAGGTATTCCAAAGAAAATATAATGATATTACCAAGAATTAATACTACCTTTGGCCAGCGCTCCTTTGCATTCATTGCCCGAAGGTTTTTCAATGCCCACTTTAAAACGTTGACATAAAATATAACAGAGACACAGCTGACATAAAATAGGCTAAAAAAATCCCACTTTAAAAGGCTGCTTACAACGGGGCTTGCAAAAGGACAAGGAATTTTTAAAATATTGGACTGTGTACTAAGCTGGACAAAAAAATATGTTGAATTTTATGAATACTTTTTAATTTTTTACATTATATCATATTTTTAAACATGTATGTTGAGTATATTTTAACACTGAACTACCAAAAAATATTTGACTTTGTTGTTATATATTATTTTGATAATGAATTGTACTTTTCTTGACTGGGTATTTTTATATTACTAACATATATTAAATATTAATGACTTTTTCTTTCTTTTCTTATTTATAACTTTATTTTTCTCTTTATTTTATTTCTAAAACTATCCTGTTTGTCATTCTCTATTTAATCGAATGTTACATTAGATTTATTACCGATTATATAATGAAATTTCATTTTATTTATAACATTATATTTTAATATCTTTTATGTTATTTTTTTTATGACATTTTAGGGCAATTTTGTGTTATTAGCATTTTACTAAAACTTGTACATAATTGACTGTTATATTAGAGTCATGTCCTGTACTGGTAACAGAATCAAATAAGCAAAAGGTTAAGGTTTAGCGAATCGGTTCCTGTTATTTTTGTAAGCAAAATCAATGTTTTATAGTCATTCTTTCTGAAATAAATAAATAAATAAAATTAGTTATACAGATTATATTAGGAGGTAATTTGTTTTATTTTTATCATTATTTATCTCAGTTATAAGTAAAATGCAGGATTATTTTGCTCTATTTATATCTTTATATTTTTCTGATTTGAGTACCTACTTATCTATACAAATATTATAAAGAGGTAAAGTTTGTGACGTTGTAGGAACTAATCTCTGGATCTACTAAACCGATTTTGAAAATTCTTTTACCAATAGAAAGCCACGTTATTTGTGAGTGTCATAGGCTATATATTATTCCGAAAAACGAAAAGACTTTTTCGTGGGAGTCGGATTTCCAAAGTAAGTCGGAAAAAACGGTCGAACAAAAACGTTTCTAACAAACGCTGCCTTAACGATGAGAGATATATGATTAAGTCTAGAGAAAAGTTGTAGAGCTTGATAATGCCTACAAAAAAGTGAGCGACAGCATATGTCTACCTTTTATATTTAAGTCACAAAAAGTAGTTTTTCAAATTAAAAAAATAATTTAAATCCTTAGGTCATGTTTATTGGTCATATTATCAACAATTATGAATTATTATCAAAATAAGTAAATTTATCGTCTCAAGTGTTTAAAACAAAAAACTTTTCCCTTTTACTGCATATAATATCCCTTTTACTGCATAAATAGTTAAAGAGATAAAACACTCACAAATAAGACACTCACAAGAAGACACTCACGAATAACGGTAATATAGTCAAATTGGCATGCAAATAAATACATACATATGCAGTAAAAATATAACCCTTCTTTTGGCAGTCAGGAAATAAATTATAGCACTCAATACTATCCAAACCACACTCATAATCTCATGACAGGTAAAACGTTTTACCGCCCAACGAAGTGGGCACGGGTCAGCTAGTTTTATTATAAATTAATATTTTACTCAGATTTGACTTTATTCGCTGACATTTTAATTTTGCACACATAAGTATGTATGTAGTTATTTTAAATATATTTTTTGCATTGTTATTATTTTATTATTAAATGATTTAATGATTTAAAATCGAAGACTGTTGTTTGACATTATAAATAGGATAGGAAACGAATTTACCGCGTGAAATTTGTAGGACCCGACGTTTCGGTGACGTTGCAGCCGCCGTTGTCTAGGGTAGACTGAAGAGCTGTCAGTCCGTTGTTTTGCGGGTAGGCTGCAAACCGCTGCCGCCACTGCGTAGGTTATAACGGTGGTGGGGGGCCGGGCTCGGAGCGCGGGAATTTTTAAAATCCGTCTTGCACACAATACTCACTGTATCCTGTTTTACGTCTTTGCGTTCGGCGTTCGGCGGCGGGAACATTTTAAGAAGAGGGTTCCACGTAGAAGAAAGTTTGTAGCCGTCATCTCTATTGAAGTTCGGAGTTCTTCTTATTTCAATGGCTTCCCGGATCATGCGAGGAAAGTTTTAAAAATTCCCGCGCTCCGAGCCCGGCCCCCCACCACCGTTATAACCTACGCAGTGGCGGCAGCGGTTTGCAGCCTACCCGCAAAACAACGGACTGACAGCTCTTCAGTCTACCCTAGACAACGGCGGCTGCAACGTCACCGAAACGTCGGGTCCTACAAATTTCACGCGGTAAATTCGTTTCCTATCCTATTTATAATGATTTAATGATTATTTTAAATTTTCAATATAATAATAATATATTCATTAAATATGGCAATTTTAGATACATGAGTGGACCTCACGATGGACCTAAAATTAAGATTAAGTGCGGGTAGCTATTTGATTGACTATCACCCTATTTCATAATCACTACCCTCATTTTAAAAAAAAGCACATTACTTATCTATCGAGGTGTCGTTCAAATCGACGAGTGTTGAAGCACTTGAGTTCTTCATCTTTACAGTGACTATACTACCAGAAAGAACAATCTACAAAATAAACCAAATCTTGAAATGAAATAAACGAAATGTAACATAAACATGAAGTAATGATAAACATTCTTACCTTGATTGACGCCACAAAAATAAATACTTTTATAAATTGTGATTCCATTTTAGAAACGGTGATACCCAGTTCTGGATGCAACTAAAATTTAAAAGCGTTTTTACAGGTTTATATAACAAAACTGATAACTTATTGGAAAATCTAGGGCTGTCCAAATTTAGTACCTGTTCTTTTTCAAATTTTAAAACTGATAATTCTATTTCAAATATTTTAATATGCTATTCCGATTTTGGTTCCAATTTTAAATATTATTGTAATCCGTCATTTATATTATGTTCCAATTTCAAATATTTTAATCTGCCGTTTGCGATATTTGTTCCAATTTCAAATATTGCACCTTTAATCCGCCATTTTCGATGTTTCCATTTCAAATATTTTAAACTGCCTTTAGCTATATTTGTTCCAATTTCAAATATTACAATATTGTAATTAATATTCAGTATCGTAATATTCAATATTGTAATCATATTTTATGCATTTGAATGCATCATGTATCTATATAGACAACTGGGAAACTCGCGGTGAATACTATAAACATGATACAAGAGGAAATAACAATATAGAATTACCATGTCCCGAAATAACGATGTCCAAAATTTGTCAGCATTAAACTTTTTAACGGTTTGCAGTAGTTTGCACATTCAATTATAAACACTGGCCAGGGAAGGAAAACCGCAAGCCCCTAATAAACAAAGAGTATTAGGAATTAGGTTTCATAAAATAATTGTCTAAGCATGTATATATTAACCCACTTGACAATTCCTTTTATCATTTTATCATTATTACTTATATAAACGTGGCTTTTATTGCGCAACTCGACTTTTATAGAATATTTTTTTTTTCGACCTATGCATATTTTTGCTTGTATTTTTCTTCTTTTACTTAAAAAAAACTGATTACTTCATTTCCACTTTCACTTTGATTAGTGGCTACATATTTTTCCTTGAATTGTGTCATTTTCGACCATTTTATTCAGATTTGAATATATTATTTTTCTATTTTAATTATTAGTGTACTATTCTCTTAGTGTACTATTTTTTTATTATTTTTTATTTAATACTTTATTTATATTTCTTTATACGTACATATAGCCACATTACCGAGTTACTTTATAACATTACGAGTTTCCGAGCTACTTTATAACATTACCGATGTTATAAAGTAAATCGAAAATTTTTAACACGCAAATGTAGCAAATGGTCAGTGCCCACCTAACTAGGACTGTACTGTCCTGTATCTAGGCGGGTCAGAGTAAACAATTAAAATTAGCAATATAATTTATAAAGAACTAAATTAACTAACGTTTTACTTTTAGAAATGGTAAATGTACCTAATTAAACTTTAATATATAATATAATAATCTGTATAAATTTTACAATGTATATACTTAATCATATTTATGAAAGTATGGTAATATGGTAAATTGTATGTAATAATATGGTAAGTAAATTTATGTAATTATGGTAATATGATATGTAATAATATTGTAATAGTACATAGATACCTAAATTCAATCATAATAAATATATTATGGTATAAACATATTTATATTAGAATACAATTATATAAATACGATTATAAAAATATAGCGAAAAATAGTAGTAATAATAATAGTAGTAAGAATATTGCGTAAAAACAGTAGTGTATGTTACTGAAATTAGGTGTAATTAATAGTGTAATATTAGTGTACGATAATGCTCGATAGTTAAACACAGTTTGGTAACGTTTTAAATAAGATTTAAATGTAACACATAAATATTGTATTTGTAAGTATTGTACTAAATATGAATTAAACTAGCTAATGTAAATTTTAATAACATGTAAATATTAACTTAATGTAAATCCTGAATAACCTAAATGTTTATGCGCTCAACCGATTGATAACTTTATTACTTTTACTAATATTCATTTTAAAATGTGTAATTTCGTTTTACATAATTTTAAAGTTATTGTTGAAACACCGATCAAAAAAGAAATACAAAAACGTCGACTACGATGGTTCGGTTATGTTTTCCGAATGAACGATAATCGCTTGTTCTTTGGTGAGACCGTCCGACAGAATGTAGAATTCAGCATTCGGCACCGAAGAAAATCTGGCTAAAGAATATCGAAGACGACTTAAAGAATCAACGATTATCGGCTATCGAAGCTCAAGACGTCACCAAAAATCGTTAAGAATGGAAAGGTATCGTGAATGGAGTACGAGATCCAGCGGCACTGACAGCAGCACATTAATGACGAGGGCAACCCCTTCCCCAATCGCCAGCTTTGGAACAAAGAAAAAAAACTTATTGTAACGATTCCATTTCCATGTAACACTTATTGTAACGAGTTTTTTGTTTGCGTATTCTACAACCTGCATCGATTTATTGAACAAAATATTTAAATTCATTTGAATCCGCCATAAATAAAATACAAACGGAGATGCCATGGAATTCACCGACCGGAGTCCAGACCATCATAATACTATTTTACGGACTCCAGACTAACGACCGTCTGTGGTAGGTTTAGGACAGCTGTCTTGCCACATGTGAGCGTTCACCTTACTCCCCATTCCCTTTCCCTTCGAAGCCATAAAATTTGAGATGCGAAAATTGCGGTTTTAGATATTTTTTCTAGGAAAGAGTTGATTATTTTTCTGGAAAGACCAAGATCTTTAACCCTTCAGGCCTCGGCCTCTCAGCCGATTAACAAGTTGATGTCCCAAAAAATTTTAGTAAAAATTAGTAAAAAAATTGAATTATGACACTGTCCCACCAAAACATTAATTACTGCCAAACCACTGTACCCATAATTAAAATAAAACATATTAACATAATAAAACATAATAAAATAAAACAAATTAAATTCAGCCACAACACGATGTGTGATATCGGCCAATCGGGGCTCTAGGGGAAACAGTGATTTGGCTGGCAGGCCACGAGCGCCAACTCCCACCGCGTGAAGGTGAACAGTGAAGCCGTTCCGAGCAATGTTCCAATTTTAAATTTGTATTTTTGCCAACCCTTTCAAGGATTTCTCTACCAAATCCAATAATAAATACAGTCGTTGATTTATTGCACTGCCTGCATTGATTAACGAGCATGTGTTTTCATAAAACAAAATATTCTCACATTTACACAAAATTAATCATCTTTTTTGACAGATATGTAAATGTAACTCATAGAAGATTGAAATTTATCACGCTTACAAAATGAAATTTTGTGTGTATTTTGATACTATCATAAAATATGGTTGACTAGATTCGAGGTATGAATGTGGCAGATGACACAGTTTACATACATAAAAAAAATCATTTGTTTATATGCATGGAAAAGAAAACGAATATAAGTATATTATAAATTATTTTATTGTCTTTAGGCACCATTAGAATATTTAACAAATGTACAAAAATAATGATTTTACTCCCATTATAAAATAAATAATAATGATAGTGACACGGGGTAAAAAATAACAATAGATAATTGTGTTCTTAGAATCAATTAATTACAAATCAGTCTACAAATTTTAGTTGGGAAAATGTTATACAATTGTAATGTTCCAGGTCAGTCGTTCGATCGGTAGTAACATAGTCTCTGCCCACATGATTTCAATACTGGCTGTAAGAACAATAAATAAATACAAACGGAGCTGCCATGGAATTCACCGACCGGAGTCGGGCCCATCATAATACTATTTTTTACACTTCTGGGGGGTGAGCAGTGGATTCCGGACTTACGAACCGGCTGTGGTAGGTTTAGGACAGCTGTCTTGCCACATGTGAGCGTTCACCTTGCCACCCATTCACTCCCCCTTCGAAGCCATAGAATTTGAGATGCGCAAATCGCAGTTTTAGATAATTTTTCTAAGAAAGAGTTGATTATTTTTCTGGAAAGGCCAAGATCTTTAAAGAGGTGAAATAGAGATTTAGCTGGCAGGCCACGAGCGCCAACTTCCACCGCGTGAAGGTGAACAGTGAAGCCGTTCCGGGTTACGGCATTTGCAAGATCATGGTATTTATTTAATTTGTACTCGTGGTCTTTTGGGATATTTGATTCCCATGGAACAGTTAATTCTACAATAAGAGCCACCTTCCGAGATAGAGAGTAAAGAGTTATATCTGGACGGAGGGCTGTGCATCCGAGACTTTCAGGGAATTTATACTGCTTAGAGACCGAATCAACCTCCAGAGTCCAATCTGTAGCTTTCTCGATTATTGAGAAAGGTTTTGTAGTTAAATGTTTTTTGCCTTTAGAGCCATCCCGCACAAACTGTATTGGGGGTTTGGAGGATACTGTCAAACCCTTGTTGGCACGAGCCACTGAGAGACTAATTACCTCGCGAATAACAGCGAGAACTTTGTCATGGCGGTAAGTGTACCGTCCTTGATCTAAGGCCACCTTGCAGCCAGCTAGAATGTGTCTAGCTGTGCAAGGGGTATTGCTACAGAGGGGACAAGAACTATCCTCGGCAAAGCTCCAACGAGCGAGGTTACTGGGGTCTGGAAGTGTATGCTGAAAGGCATTCAAATAAAATTTCAGCATCTCTGGCGTCCAGTCATAGAGCATTACCTTCCAGTGCATTGGAGGCGGAATGCAAAAGTCACCAATTGTTGTCCAGTCATTCTGGCATTGAAGGCCAATAGCATGAGCCATACTCTTGCTGTCGTAATCTCCCCGCAAAAGAGACTTCTTCAAGTCCACGTCGCTCGTGGTTGTACTGCCATACCCCAGACCAGTGCCATTCTGGCTGATTCCAGTAAGGAACCTTTTGTGGAAGTCTACGCGGGCTTGTAGTTCATTTGAATCACTACAGCCACTTATTACGTGCTTCGATATTGCCGGATCTTTGGAATTGCACAGAATCGAATTTTTGGTTATTCTGGAGTTGGCGTAGAGCAGAGAGGGCAGTTTAAGCGCTAGCCCAAAATTTTGTTTGGACCTGAAGAGAGTCGAGGGGTCAGCTGGTTTGGCTAAGGACAGCCAGGATTTTAAACTAGCTGTCACCAGTGCATCTAGACGGGACAGTTGGGTTTTGGTAAAATCGTAAATAAGAAAGGGCCATGACAAATGTGACGTTAGATAATTGTCATAGATCCAGGCCTTACGAGGGCCAGAAATTAGCAAGGCATCTATTTTCGCCAGGCAACTTTTGAAATGCTCTATAACATGATCGCCCGAGACGTCTTTTCCCTGATGGGTGATTTTTCTGCCGAGGAATTTGAAATGATTGTTTGGGTCTATAAGGGAGATATTAGAGCCCTTATTCGCCCGAGAATATTTCGTCAATAAGTCCGTCTTTTGTATGTTAGTAGACTTCCTGTGAATTTCAGTACTATTTTGCATGTCTCAATATTGATAAACTTTAACTGTTTCTACTATCTGTGATAGAGGAAAAAATATTGAGGCTTTCTAGAAAGATTGCTATTTTAAGTATTCTACCACCTCTTTTAAGTATTCTAGGAGAATATGTAACGTTAAAATAGCAAATTATATTATGTGCGATTTTGTGCAAATTTGTTGAAAGAACCATATTATTTTACTACCGATCTAACAATTGGCCCTTAATCTCGAGGTGATTTTAAAATAATCTACATTCCATTGTATGCGGGTCCACCGCCGCCCTCGGGAACAACCCAGTTGATGTTCTGCGACGGATCTTTTATATCGCAGGTTTTGCCTAGAAAAGAATTAAACAAAATAGATTATTTATAGTCTGTCCAATATTTCATGAGACTTCCTGAAGACAACTAGAGCTATTAACTACAACTACAATGATTAAGGAAAACAAAATGATCAGTTTGTGATCATTTTGTTTTCCTTGAACAAAATGATCTGTCCAGAAAAAGAAAGCTGTAAAAGTCATCCATTTTTGCTAGTAAACAAATTAAAGCGAAACTATTTCGAGGCTGGTGTGTTTTTGATCATCCCGTCCATGAGTGTTTGTGACGAGCGAGTGAATCGTTTTACAGTTTGACGAGTTGGAATTCTCTGAAAAGCCTCTAAACATTTTAGAGCATGTGTGTATTATTGCCCACCCTTTCCTTTATTAGCCAAAGAATTCATCTGGCGTTTAAATTATGTCATTATACTTTTCGGCATTTAATCCTTACATAATTCATACTCACAATGAATGCAATTCTGCGCATTGATTTGTAATCGTTGTCCATCTCCTGTTTCGAGAGGAACAAACTCGTAGACACCTGCAACACAAATGAACTATCAGAACTGGTTGCAGCAATTAGAAGACTAAAAATTAAAGGCTAGAAAAATTACCGGCAGGACAGAAGCGCGCTTCGGGACCGTCGAAAACACCTAAATTCTCCTTTACTGGCACTGTGTCATCCTTGAGGGTGAGATGAGCTGGTTGATCACCTTCGTGGTTTGTTCCTGATAAAAATAAAATAGACTAAGAGAAGACAGAAAAATTTCATGTGCCTTAAGGAGTCACGGAACTTTCGGTAACAGAACAGCTGTAGCCTTCGGCTACCGCTGTCCTTTAACGTATATGAAGCGTAGCGAAGCAGAATGACAATGACATAGCGGCGTTCCTCAAATTCAATCCAAATTCTGAAGGTCACAGTCTGCATTGGACCAAACGACCTTCAGCCCATTGCTCCACATCGATTTTTAACCAGTGAGTCGCAACCCCCGGGGGGGTTGCGTACATCTAAACGTAAAAATCGAAAATATTACAAAATCTGTATTTATATACTAGGGTCATCCAAAAAGTAAGGTTACAGCATTTATGTAGGATTAAAAAATGCTTTCATTTAATTGAAATTCACAGGAGACTTCACAAATATATAAAACAATTTTTCAATATAATCAGCGTCGTGATTGAAACTATTTTTTTGTTGGGGCATCAGCTTTTAGAAACATGACAGTGTTGTTGACCTCCACCGCCAGCTCTTTCCGCCTCTTTTTCACAGCTTCCTCGTCCTCCTGATAGTTGTAAAAATAGTTCCGACACAAAAACTCCTTTAGTTTAGTGAAAAGGTTATAGTCCGAAAATGAACACTTGGATTAATAGGGGAAATGGGTGAAAATATTGTATCCAAACGATGTCAGCAGCTCCTTTAAAACTTGCGCGGTGTGGGGCCTGGCGTTGTCATGCAAAAGGATGACTCCGTGGGTCAGCATTCCCCTTCTGCGGTTTTGAATTGCTCTTTTTAGGGTATTACAGTAAGCCTCTGCATTAATGGTAGTACCGTTAGGTATATAATCCACCTACAGCATTCCCTTACGGACCCATAAAACAGATGCCATCACTTCTCCGGCTGAATGGGTCGTCTTGAACGTTTTTGTGGATGGGCAAGATGAATGACGCCACTGAAGTGATTGTCTTTTGGGTTGTGGCATGCAGTCACACACCCACGCCTCATCCCCAGACATCCGATGGATATTCGCTGCAGTATAGTTCTGCTAATTTACTGTGATTGAACGAAATGGTCGACAAATACCCAGGACCTAACAAACTGACCATTAGGATACCCACTATACGTCAGGTGAACCAACTTTAAAATATAAAAAAACCATCAGCCTCAGGAGCCCTTGTTACCTTACTTTCTGGATGACCCTCGTAATATGCAAACATTTACAGCTTCAGAAGAGAAACATACGTATTATGTAAAATCGAAAACTATCGCGGTTGTTTGACATTATAAATAGGATATAAACGAATTTACCGCGTGAAATTTGTAGCACCCGACATTTCAGTGATGTTGCAGCTGCCGTTGTCCAGAGTAGACTGAAAGAGCTGTCAATCCGTTGTTTTGCAGGTAGGCCGCATACCGCTGCCGCCAATGCGTAGGTTATAACGGTGGTGGGGGGCCGGGTTCAACCAGGCCGGGTTCTACCCTGAACAACGGCGGCTGCAACGTTACCGAAACGTCGGGTGCTACAAATTTCACGCGGTAAACTCGTTTATATCCTATTTATAATACATATTATGTGTTTTGCTATTGCTTTAACAGAATTTTATGTTGATCTAAGATGGAAACAGTTAGGCACAACTTCGAAAGTGAAAAACAGTTAAAATGAATGTGGTATTCGCCATTGTTTTTACAACTACTATTATTGTATGCTTACAGTTACAGCTGTGGAAGAGACTAAGGGGGTACCTTAAAGTCTCCGTGCAAAATTCGAGGAATAGCGGGGAAGTCCCACAGAACTTCAGCCGAGCAAACATCATCTTAATTCTGAACCGTCTCAGTCAACATTGGTCCAAAGGATGCTCGGTCCGTTGCTCTAAACAGATACCATAGCGAAAATTCTTTTGCCATAGTGACACGAATATGAGCAAATTCATGCAACGGAACGAGTACCTTGGAGTGTCCGTACAAAAAGGGTTAATACGTGGCATCTCGGGCTGCCTCGAGCACAATCCCTCTTGGCTGTCACAACTCCTTGCGGGCATTCCTTTTTCGTGACTTGCCACAAGTAAGTCATAGTCATAGTCGTATTTTTTTAACTCTTAAAAGTTACAGACTGTCGAATATGTTATTTTACATTGGCGCCAAGTTATTCACAACTTCCTTACAAGTACATATACTTTTTTAGGTAAAGGCAAGGTACCTTCACTTTAATTACAAAAATCAAACAGATTCAAGTCACAAAAAAATATTGATAATCCATAAAAAATCACATATTCAATAAGTTTTTAAAAATAATGAATAATGCAGCTGTTGTTATAAAAAACATATACAAAAAAAACAAGAACACACAGATTAAAAATTAAAACTGTAAATAGACAGACTATGAAATAAAGCTACAAACACTGCAAATTAGGGGTATCCTCAGGATATCTCTTATCCTGGTTTTCAGGACACACCTATTAATTATTGGTACATACACACCGCGAAAATAGGATAGACGCAATAACATTTTTCGAAAAATCCCATTTAAAATGCAAGGATTTCTCTCCGATTTTTTGACATTTTTATTAGCAACTATTAATATTTATTTATTTATTTGCAGCTGTTATAAAAAACATATACAAAAAAAAAAACAGAACACACAGATTAAAAATTTAAACTATAAATAGACAAAGACTATGAAATAAAGCTACAAACGCTGCAAATTAGGGGTATCCTCAGGATATCTCTTATCCTGGTTTTCAGGACACACCTATTAATTATTGATACATAGGTATATGATTTTAAAAATAAAATAACCAAATCAAATAAATCTTAAAACAAAAAATCCAAATAATCATAATCAAATAAATACACAAATCGAAATATTCAAAATCAAGATATTTAACATCAAATGATATTAAAAGAAAATAACGTAATTACATAAATTTAATAATCTACATATAATAAATCAAAAATAATCAAAATCAAAATATTTAACATTAAATAATCAGGTTACAAATTAATAAATAAACGAAGACAATAGTAATAATCCAATTAGCAATAGTTATTTTAAAAATAAAATCAAATTATGACATCTAAATATCTTCCTTTAATAATAAACTTTAAAGTGGTCCTTAAATATGTAATGTTTGGGGTTCTACATATTTAGATTCTATAAAATCGTACGTAGTACGATAGGCCCCAACATTGCCGGCGAAATGTCGTCGACATAATTCGCCGTACTTTAAACGTCCCTATTCGGTGACGGCGGTCGCGTGCGCAGACCGGAGAGAATCCGTATTCACTTGTCCCGGACATCTCCTACGAGAAGTGGCTCCCTTCCTTTGGCGTGAGTAAATTTCTAGTACTAAAGTAAATTATAGGACTCTGGCTTAGACCATCCTTTCTTGTTTTCTAGAGGGTTTTTATTTCTTATTGGCTTGGATTATCGCCTCCACTATCAACTGTAACATCAATTGAGAATTCGCCGCCGCAAAGACTATCTACGCGCGACGGCGATTGAATTCAACCACGTGCTCGCCCTTGACGGATGTACCATACCCATATAATTCTGAGGACGAAAGTATCCGCCCGACGTAGCAGCAAAGCAGATAGAGTTTCGACCAGCAGGCTGATGCAGCACGTGTACGCCGCGGATTCAGTCAAGGTACAAGTACTCCGATTTTATGTGAGGTCTAGGCAACTCTTTAGTTTTCCTCGAATGTTCCGAATTTGACATAATAGAGGGGTGTAAAACGGGGCAGGGGCGTAAGGCTCAAAATACCCTGAAGCTAAGGACCCGGTGAGAAACCGGATAGTGATACCAATTTTCAATCAATGCATAGTAAAAGTAATCAATTAAAATATTTCAAAATTAAGACAAATCAAAAAGTCTAAAATAATTAAAGGTTACTAGAAAATTATCTGCCGCGTGTCGCGCGGCGAAAAAGGTCAAAAAATACATCAATGGTCGTGTAAATTATCAAGCGTGTCGATTATCTAGGGTATCTAAGTAAATAAATTGTGCTACTTAAAAAGGTCAATATTAATAAACTAAAAATAATAATCATTGTAAAACCTTAAAAATCAACTTAGTATGATTTAATTTTGAATCCGTCTTTATCATCGCCATCTGCGAGATATACGAGAGTATAAATACTGTGTAATAATATTATAAAAATTAATATAAGGAATCTGGAAGGCGTTTTTGCGAAACTTTATAAAATAACCTTTGATCCCGCATTTAGGGAAATAAACCTTTAATTTCGAAAATACAGTTTTTCTCATTTGAACGGGAAGAAGTGCGACTCCTTAAAGGTATAGAACACGCCAAGTCGGCCACCAGCGCGTATTCTAATACCAGCTATTCACCACCCACCCCTTCCGCTGAGCGAACCGGATAGCTGAGCTGGTGGCTTAGGACTTAGGCAGCGACACTGGAGGATTTCCTCAGTGTCTGCACAGGGGAAAAGAACTGGGGACGTGCGATAGGTGGGGAAGCCTCTCGAGAGGACCTGGGTATGGCGCCCGCTCGTCCCTAGGACGGGATTCTAAGACGTTGCCTACGATAGCAATATTACCCAGGCCCCCTCGAGACGCAGGAAGAAGAACGCGCGTCCCGAGAACTTGTTGCCGGACTCCACCAGGGTCGCACCACCTCATCAAGGTGAGGAGCCCGGACCACTGCATAAATTGCCGCCTCAACGCGGGGCTAAGTTTTTTTCCAAATATATTTTTTCAAAAACATACTAATTTTTTCATAAATATAGTAATCACAAAAAATTGGCCCCCAGCGAGGGACTAGATTTTTCTATATATATTTTTCTTAAATATAGTAATCGTTTAAACATCTAACCTATAAAGAAGTATCAATCGCTTTGGTCGCAATTTTGTGCGGTAGCACATAAATTGGCTTCCCAACATGGGGCAAAAATTTTTTTTAAAAAAAAAGATATATTTTTCCCAATTTTTCCTATTTTTCTATAAAACCTAGCTCTTTTTGAAAAGTAAAAATTTTTCTGTCCAGTATTATTTTTTCATAATATCAGAATTACTGTAAAATAAAGTGTACCTCAAATATAAAATCTACCCAGTAAAATATAAAATCATACCCAGTAAAATACATTCCGGCGGTTCCATACGGAAACCGGTATTTCTTAGATGCAATACGTCTAAACATTATTCCCAAAACAGTATACCTCGCAAGATGGAACAGAATTCTATAAAATAATCATAAGTGTTAAATAATTTTATAGTGCTATTGCCAAAATAGGGAATTTTTTTATATATAATATGGCAAAAGTACAAAGTTGAAAATAAAATGATATAACCCTATTATACAAAATAATTTGAAGTAACGATATTTTTCATATGCCTACATTAATAATCATGTTCTGTAACACAAATAAAATGTCTATGTAAAGTGCGATTAAAATAAAACTCGCAGCGGAGAAAGTGGGCGAGGGCTCGAATAAAAATAAACCGGTTCCGAGATAACGATATCGAGAACGGACAACGCACGGCGCGGTTATAGGCTGTTTATATATGTTCCTTTATTATTTACCCCTTTACTCTTACTAATATTATTTATTGATTTATTTTATTATCAAAGTGCGGCATATCTACTTTTTATCTATCATTCCAATGTCCTATGCGTGCATATTATTCATGACGGTGTTATTTGGCCGGAGCGCCGTATTTTATTTTCCGCGGTTGCCGGTATGTACCTACTCGTCGTACGCTCGCATTCCTGTAATTTGATTATTCCGTTGTCGCTATCCTAATCGGTAATATTCGATGCGTCGTTTGACGGTAGAACTTCGCGCACACAGCGAAGTTCTACCGTCAAACGACGCATCGAATATTACCGATTAGGATAGCGACAACGGAATAATCAAATTACAGGAATGCGAGCGTACGACGAGTAGGTACATACCGGCAACCGCGGAAAATAAAATACGGCGCTCCGGCCAAATAACACCGTCATGAATAATATGCACGCATAGGACATTGGAATGATAGATAAAAAGTAGATATGCCGCACTTTGATAATAAAATAAATCAATAAATAATATTAGTAAGAGTAAAGGGGTAAATAATAAAGGAACAATGTATAAGAATATTACTTAAAAACAAATAATAAGTTGCTATAAAAATAAAATAATAGAATAAATTTTTTTTTCGGAAATTAATCTTGTTAAATAAGGGGGACTTCATAGAGGTCATCATAGATGGGCGTTTCCATGCACCGTTTGGCTATATCCCGAAGGACGGTGAACCCTTGCACGTAAACAACGCGTTCGAACACTCGAAAGGCCTCGATACGCTAGCAGAAACGTATGACGTGGTACAACAAAAAATCCTCGAATCTTTTCAAACAAATGCACAACGTTACAATCTACGGCGAAAACGAATTGAATATAATGTTGGTGACATAGTGTGGGTAAGACAGCACTACCTATCAAAAAAGGCGGAATTTTTCTCGAGCAAATTGGCCCCGAGATTCCTAAAATGTAGAGTTGCGGAAAAGAAGTCAGCTGTGGCCTACGAGCTGGAGGATATGGCAGGAAAGCGGAAAGGGCTTTTCCACATCAAAGATATGGTCAAGACAGATTGACGTCTATAAAAGTCCACTCCATAAGGAGTAAAACAATACGGAGAAACGCACTCATGGGCGCAAAGGCGAAAAATCTTGAATAAAATGGCAAGGGTTAAAAAAAGCACATAGCAAAGCATACTTAAGTCATTAATGTAAAATCAAAAATTATATCCTGAGTAATGTCTAAAATCACATCTTGAAATAGTTCCGAAAGCTCCACAAAATAATAATATTAAAAGCGGTAAAATTGAAAATAATAAATAGGTCAAATCAGTATTACAGGGTTAAAAAAAATAAAAAATAAAATTTGTGTTAAATTTGGTTAAAAATAAAATATTATAAAATATAAAATATAAATACTATCCTGACAACTAAAATTAAAAGTAAAACATAAATAAATAAATAAATAAATTTAGTAAATTTAAAATGTAAAATATAGCACAAAGAGACACGAAGGTCCATAACACCTCCTCTGGGAAAATGGTGGATATAGGCGAAATTTATTATTTATGAATGAGATATTTTATTTTTTATTTTTTTAAAACGTTCACTAAGCCGGCTAAACCGACTTAGTAATCGCTTATACATTCTAGAATCTGTAGAAATGGGTTAGAAATAAAAATTAAAATCCCGAAATAAGTAATTAAAAAGTAGCAAGCTAATATGTAGCTGAAATCGCACGGCATATTACTGACATTAGCGCAAAACTGTCCGGAATATAAAATAAATAATAATAAATATGATGATTGATGGAAAGCGTGCTGAAATAATGCACATTAGGAGTTGAGGCTCTCCTACACAAGCCCAAAAGCTTCAGACGGGAGAAATAAAAGTATATATATATAAAATAATATTATGTATTTTGAGTAAAGAGGGAGAACGGCGGCCAATACATAAGTATGCCATCAAACCGTATCTTTACCCTGCTTTGTTTAGGAGAGGTACAGTGGGACGTCTAGCGAACTGAACATTGATAATTCCTCGAATAACGGGCACTCACCTAAAAAAGAAAATAATAATAATTAAACCGGCAGTAAAATTTAAGTAAAAAGACCAATGCATGACGTGCAGCAGGAGGGTCGAATATAATATTAATAACTAGGGTATATAGCGCATAATCATGTAAGTTCAGTAGCCAAAACCTTTCCCATATGCTTCTTTAAAAAAACCAATTTTAGAAAACATGAAAGTCAATAAAGACATATTATATTAATTATGAAACATGCTGTATTTTTACAAACTACATGGATGCACAAAATTTATAAACAAAGTATGAAAGGCGAGAAAAAGGAGCCTCTGAAGAGAAGAATGGAAAGTTATGAATGGGCCGAAAGAGTGGATATAAAATTTTAAAACACCATGTAGTATACAAAAATTGCGTATAAATAATATAATGAAGATTGAGACATCATGTAAACTAAAATATAATTATCGTGTCGCACGAGCAAAACATTGTGACTCGAAGGAGAGCCATAGTCCACAGCTCGAGGATTATGATTTTCCATTTTCCATCAAGAAGCGGTCATTATGACCAACCTTGCTATAAAAATCGACCACAAACAGCGATTTGGCAAGATCTAGATTTCATTCATATTTTTCCCAGACCGAAAAACAACAAAACTATGAAAATAAAAGGTTAAATAATAATTAAAAATATATAATTAAATACAAGCTTAATACGTTTAAAACCGCAGCATTGTAAATAAATAAAAGTACATATATTATGATCTAATAAATAATAAAATGCAACACTGCGAGACGTAGGCAATAAAATAAGTTGGGTGATAAACTTGGACAATTTGCACGATCATTGATGGAACCAATGAATGAATAAGTACTGATGAATATAAAGTTCGAAGTTATAAATAACATTACTGAAAATGTAAAACCTGAAATAATCTGATAAATAAAATAATTATTAAAAAGTAAATATGTGTACCGATAAGGGGTCGCGGGAGTTTGACACCGCCAGTGTACCCCGATAACCGGAAATAAACCTGTTTTTGAATAAACTATGAACAATAAAACTACTAAATAATGTAACGTGACTAAGCACGGTGAAGATAAAATAGAATAATGTAAAACCGATGATGGGATATTATTAACTACAATATTGAACTATACAAATGTAAAGAACATAATAAAGTGATTAATATAACGGATGAGGAACTTAAAAAAAGTAAATGAGACTACATAAAAATGACAATTAATGTATAACAAGGAGCGGAGTTATAAAATAGGTGGCGGAGGCGAACAAAATAACCTATCTCTTAAAAACAAAACCCTGCCAAAGGAAAGATGCCAAAAGAAAATTGCCAAGGAGATTCTTTTTAGAAGTAACCCATTTAAATAAAAAAAATAAATAAAAAAAAATATAGTAATAATAATAATAAAGAAATAAATTTATAATAATATAGAGGTTAAATTAAAATATGTTAGTTTTAGGAAACGACGGGACAAGTCATAGGATAAGTAGCAAGTAAATATTAAAAGTAGTTATAAGTATACTGTTCTATAAATAAAACATGTCATAGTATAAAAGGTAACGGGTAACAATAAGTTTTTCTTGTTTTTATTAAATCTTACTGGGGAAAATAGAAAAGTAACTGCACTTAATTACTACACTTAATAATATTTTTGGTATTAATCTGTTTTTGTGAAATAATAAGTCTACATAATAATATTAAAATAAAACACGGGAGTCGATACAGAGTAAATTAGAAGTAATAAAATAAATACTACTATTGTAGAAACATGGAAATAGAACATTTTAAAAAATAATAGAAAGTTGATATTGACATTGTGAATACATAGGGAGTTATTAAAAAGTAAATACTTGAAAATTCATAAATTGGGGAAAAAATTAAATTTAAAAAGGGGAATAAATTGAAAACTAAAGGGGTGGCTTTACCAAGAAATGGAACTTGTCCTTGAGAACCTCAAGAACCAAAATATTACCGAGATGTCAAACACCAACCCACACACACCAGAAGATCAAGTAACTCCTAGATACTGCTGCTGTTTTTTCTAAATTTCAGGACGCGGGGTGAGCGTTGAACCATACTGGCGAAAGACGGGCAAACACATATAACAACGAACATGCAAGGAGCTGACAGCGACGAAACCACCATAATAAGAAGGAGAAACGCTGCCAGAGAGAGTAACGGCGAGTACGAGAAATCTACGAGTACTACTCCGCAGCCGGCAATAAGGTTTATTGGTATAAATTAGACATTCAATGAGTGACAGTTTAATCAAAAATCGAGTTTGCATGAAAGTTTAAAATAGACGCTTTAGAGTGCACAAAAGTCCCGTAATGAACTAAACTCGCGTATGTGTTCACAACCTAGTCTCCTCCGTGTCCGAAAGGAAAATTCCAAAGGAAAATTAAGCTATCTTGGTGAAAGGTTGAAGTGTTAAGAAATGGACAGAACAATTTTTAGTATAATAAGTACATGTAAATTAATAGTAAAGTTTATTTTTGAAGATTAATAATTTAAGATTGGTGGTTATTACCACATATGTTAAAAAGTTGTAATAATTATCGAGTACTAAAATTTTTCTTGCTGATGTATAAAAATGTAATATATTGTAATTGTTTAATCATACTAAAGGATATTGTTAAAGAATATGTAAAATGTAACTTCAAGATCTTTAAAGAAAGGTTGGAAATGTAAAATTAAAATAACTATATAAAGAAAATATTTAAAGGTTTATGGTAAAGGACACGATCGTTGATGGTACTATATAAAAGAAAACTAATTAAATAACTTAACAATCTAAAAATATAAATACATATAAAGAAAGTTTGAATAAATAATAAAATATTGACTATGATATAATTGAAAAAGGACAGCTAAGTTTTCAATGAGATAATACTGGAGTATAATTATAGAAAAGTCATAATTTATAGACGCTAATGATATAGCTATGAAGGTTGGAATTAGGGATATAGTTGAATTTCTTCTACTTTTCCACTGATAGGTCAGCATTTTCCGCTCGATTTGGACTTTGTTTTTGGTTTAGGCGTTGTCCCTGTTGTTGGTTTAGGGTGCACGAGGTCGCGCACGACGTTCACTAGCCGGCGTTGTAATGTTTGGGGTTCTACATATTTAGATTCTATAAAATCGTACGTAGTACGATAGGCCCCAACATTGCCGGCGAAATGTCGTCGACATAATTCGCCGTACTTTAAACGTCCCTATTCGGTGACGGCGGTCGCGTGCGCAGACCGGAGAGAATCCGTATTCACTTGTCCCGGACATCTCCTACGAGAAGTGGCTCCCTTCCTTTGGCGTGAGTAAATTTCTAGTACTAAAGTAAATTATAGGACTCTGGCTTAGACCATCCTTTCTTGTTTTCTAGAGGGTTTTTATTTCTTATTGGCTTGGATTATCGCCTCCACTATCAACTGTAACATCAATTGAGAATTCGCCGCCGCAAAGACTATCTACGCGCGACGGCGATTGAATTCAACCACGTGCTCGCCCTTGACGGATGTACCATACCCATATAATTCTGAGGACGAAAGTATCCGCCCGACGTAGCAGCAAAGCAGATAGAGTTTCGACCAGCAGGCTGATGCAGCACGTGTACGCCGCGGATTCAGTCAAGGTACAAGTACTCCGATTTTATGTGAGGTCTAGGCAACTCTTTAGTTTTCCTCGAATGTTCCGAATTTGACATAATAGAGGGGTGTAAAACGGGGCAGGGGCGTAAGGCTCAAAATACCCTGAAGCTAAGGACCCGGTGAGAAACCGGATAGTGATACCAATTTTCAATCAATGCATAGTAAAAGTAATCAATTAAAATATTTCAAAATTAAGACAAATCAAAAAGTCTAAAATAATTAAAGGTTACTAGAAAATTATCTGCCGCGTGTCGCGCGGCGAAAAAGGTCAAAAAATACATCAATGGTCGTGTAAATTATCAAGCGTGTCGATTATCTAGGGTATCTAAGTAAATAAATTGTGCTACTTAAAAAGGTCAATATTAATAAACTAAAAATAATAATCATTGTAAAACCTTAAAAATCAACTTAGTATGATTTAATTTTGAATCCGTCTTTATCATCGCCATCTGCGAGATATACGAGAGTATAAATACTGTGTAATAATATTATAAAAATTAATATAAGGAATCTGGAAGGCGTTTTTGCGAAACTTTATAAAATAACCTTTGATCCCGCATTTAGGGAAATAAACCTTTAATTTCGAAAATACAGTTTTTCTCATTTGAACGGGAAGAAGTGCGACTCCTTAAAGGTATAGAACACGCCAAGTCGGCCACCAGCGCGTATTCTAATACCAGCTATTCACCACCCACCCCTTCCGCTGAGCGAACCGGATAGCTGAGCTGGTGGCTTAGGACTTAGGCAGCGACACTGGAGGATTTCCTCAGTGTCTGCACAGGGGAAAAGAACTGGGGACGTGCGATAGGTGGGGAAGCCTCTCGAGAGGACCTGGGTATGGCGCCCGCTCGTCCCTAGGACGGGATTCTAAGACGTTGCCTACGATAGCAATATTACCCAGGCCCCCTCGAGACGCAGGAAGAAGAACGCGCGTCCCGAGAACTTGTTGCCGGACTCCACCAGGGTCGCACCACCTCATCAAGGTGAGGAGCCCGGACCACTGCAAATACTGCAATTGATTTCGATCACAAAGCCATTCCCAACCGATTCCATACAACCGCAGAATAATACGAAAAGCTGCACTGGAAATGTGTAGTTTTGTGCTTGGGTATTATAGCAAGTTGTTCACGTGCCCGTGTTGAATGGACATGCCGGTTACGGGACCACGTCATAATCGAGTAAAGATATCGCGGCTGTTTATTGCGTACTACCTTGAGTACAAAGGTCGCAAGATGGAGCTGCCTTCTTTTACTCATATTCAACATGGAAGCTTTCGCAAGGAATGGTGACACATGATGACGTGGAGGAATCCTAAAGCAAAATCTTGCGCAGGCATTTTGCAGTCTCTGAAGTCTCCGCTCAGTCTTCCTATATAGACAGGGGCCGTACACACAGTCGCCATAGTCCGTTATAGACAATATAAGGGCATTTACAAGTAGTATTCTGATTCTGACGCTGAGGTACTCCCGAATTCTGTATAAGCCCTTTAGACGTGAGAAACCCCACCCAACGCTTTTGCTGACATGTTCCTCAAACCGTAATTTTCCATCAAATAGAATACCCTGATTTTTAGCCGTAGTGACCAGTGGTATTGGCAAACTGTCCACCATTATAGGAAGAGAGCCATAGTTAGCAATTTTAGTCCTGCCCTGTTTCGACCCAATAATCATAAAACATGACTTCGAAGGGTTGATTTGTAAGCCATGTTTATTAGACCACGCGGATAACCTTTCAAGATCGGCATTGATTAGACTGACTGCTGAAAATGGACAATTGGTGTCTATGGAATGCATTAATTGAGTGTCGTCGGCATATAGATGATAGCGACAGTTTTCAAAATTTGCAGCTATGTCAGAAGTATATAGTGCAAATAAGACCGGGCCCAGTATCGATCCCTGTGGTACGCCTGTTTTAACTTCACGAAGAGAGGAAATCGATTGATGGCCAGATACATCTTTCAAAATTACTTTTTGAAAACGCTCTGACAGATAACTACGTATCAATTCGCATGCTGACCCAGAAAAGCCTAGATGTAAAAGTTTTGCCACCAGAAGAGAGTGATCCAGAGAATCAAAAGCCTTGCTGTAATCTAAAAGTATGAGGGCAGTTGCTTTGCCTTTATCCATGTTGGATAGACATAAATTTGTGACGTGCGCCAGCGCAGTAGAGGTGCTATGATTGCGGCGAAAGCCAGACTGGTAATCAGTCATAGATAGCATATCATAGAAAGATTTATCAAAATAACATTGGAATTTTCACTTTTTTTAAATTTTTTCGATTTTTTGTACTTCAAAAGTGCGAAATAAGGATAGACGCAGTGACGGTTTTTAATCTAAAAATTACGTTTTTGGTGGAAACTTTGATCAGTATGTGGTGTGTTTGCCTCGGGCATCGTGTAATGCAGACATCCGATCCGGGAGACTATTATACGATGATTAAATCCGGGTCTGTGGAATGTTTTGCCAGGCCGTCTCGATCGCTTCTTTCAATTCAATTTTGTTCTTGTATTGACGACATCCTTTATACACTTCTCGAACTAAAATCGACCAGACCTTCTCGATAATGTTCATATCTGGTAATTTGGAAGGCTAATTGTCAAATAGATGGATTCCATGTTCCTCAAAATAGGCCAAAGTTGATCTGGCCATATGAATTGGAGCGTTATTTTGTTAAAATTTCCTATTCAATCCAGAACATTCTTCTTAACCATAAGCTGGGAAAAGAGAGTTAATCAACTGCTGATAATGTTCTGAGTTCATTCTGATGGTGATGAATATCAACGGCATCTTTTTCAGGTAACCAATGGCTCCCCAGTCCATTATCGAACCACCATCAGATTAGCGTTTACTAAAAATCTATGGCTCAGCACGTAAATCGTGCCAATAATAGGCAAAACCACCCGGACCATCCAGATTGAAATTCTTTCCATGCGATAAAATAATTTTACGTTATTCATGTGTCCAGCGAATGTGATCTTTGGCGAACTTTAAACGAACGTCAATATTGGCCGATGACAACATTTTATTGCGTTTTATTTTTATGTATTTCAGGGGATCACTACTACTTAAAATCTGTTGAACACGTAGAAAGCCAACTGATACTTTGTTTTCATTCGTTAATTGCCGGGCAGACTTGAAACTGTTGGCCGCACATCGAATTTATAGCCGTTTTTCGGTAGTAGAAATCACTTTTGGTCGACCGGTTTTGATGTTTTTACAGTAATTTTCACGATTTTCAAGTACACTCTGTACTACTTTGTCACTTCTGTGCACTTCTTTGGCAATCTGACGGTTTGACAGTGATGTGTAATGTTTCAATGTAAAAATTTTGGCTTTTTCGGCCTCAGATAATCGATTTCCGCGTCCCATTGTTAATGGATTGAAATTCAGATGACAACTGCGTCACAACTGCGTCACACTGCGTCCGGACAGCGCATAACGCTAAATCCCATCAACACAGATCATAAACTTGTAAACAACATTGTTTATTATAAGCAAAACAGTCACTGCGTCTATCCTTATTTCGCACTTTTAAAGCACAAAATTTCGAAAAAATCGAAAAAAAAATTAAATTCAAACTCTTTTTTGATAAATCTATTTATGATATGCGTGTTAATAGTTGCTAATAAAAATGTCGAAAAATCGGAAAGAAATCCTTGCATTTTAAATGAGATTTTTCGGAAAATGTTACTGCGTCTATCCTTTTTTCGCGGAGTGTATATGATTTTAAAATAAAATAACCAAATCAAATAAATCTTAAAATAAAAAATCCAAATAATCATAATCAAATAAATACACAAATCGAATAATCAAAATCAAAATATTTGACATCAAATGATATTAAAAGAAAATAAAGTAATTACATAAATTTAAAAATCTACATATAATAAATCAAAAATAATCAAAATCAAAATATTTAACATCAAATAATCACGTTACAAATTAATAAATAAACGAAGACAATAGTAATAATCCAATTACAAATAGTTATTTTAAAATAAAATCAAATTACGACATCTAAACATCTAATAATCAGTCAATAATCAATAATCAATAATCAATAGTCCTACAAATTTCACGCGGTAAATTCGTTTTCTATCCTATTTATAATGTCAAACAACCGCGATAGTCTTCGATTTTATAATAATCAATAAGTTTTTCAAGAACAATCAACATCAGAAATAACGACAAGATAACAAAATACGAAACAAGATTAATCTTAGTCAAGAAAAAGCTAATCGCATAACATTCGCATAACACTCGGAACAAACAAGACTTGCTTCTTTACAAAGTACGACTGAGTAAGATTAGAAATAGTTTCCTGTACCAGTCCAACCTTTTTTATAATAAGATTCCATTGTGCCTCTGGGGTCTTGAAGACTTTCATTTTAAGAAAAGGGTCCAGGACATTCTTATCAAGAACCCAATTTATTCTATTAGGGACTTTGACAATATTTCCTAATCTTTCATGGTTACTTTTATTATAATACAATATATGTATTAAAAAAAATCTTGACTATTATATCCAATCATTTTGATAATCGGAGATGGATTATATTAATAAAATTTGTATTGACTATTTCTATTGAGACATTTCTATTTGTAATCTTATAAATGTGGTATTTCTGATTTGACTATTTTATAACTGACTATTCGTTTTTATATTTTGACTATTTGTATTTTTCATCTATACATACCTACTTAGGTATTTTAGCACCTCAAATAGTTTTTTAAAGGACCATATATTTTTATTGTAAATTTATTTAATAATTGTTTTTTCCGTTTAAAAAAAATAGTCAATCTATATACAAAATAATTATACCACATAAGGTATAACATATTATCTTGTATAAAGAATTTGACTATGCCAAGAGTAGGGAAACCTACCAACTGGTTTATTTTATAAAATAAAATAAATGCAGCGGCGTAACTAAGCCGGTGCAGCCAGTGCTGCGCACCGGGGCCCACAGTAGTTTAGGGGCCCAAAACGGAACTTTTGTCTACGATCGACGTTTCATCCAAGTCTGCTATGAAGCTAAGGAAGCCAAATAATGGAGATCTCAAAAGTGATCGCTAATTTTGCCGAGTGTAAATCAAGACAAAAACCATTCTAGAAATGTATTTGTATTTCTTTTTATGTACTTAATTTAAATACCCAAATATGCAATAATTGCTACATTTGTAATAATATTATGAGGGTATATTTTAGTCTTACAGTTTCCCACTTGGCAGTTCTACTCAAAATAAAGCAATAAAAAGTGACATTTTTATTTCAATTTTTTTATTCTCACCCACATTTTAAAGGTGAAGAAATACAATTCAGCAAATAAATTATCAAAAAAGCGACGTGTGAATATATATCATTATTTGTTGATGAACTAGCAGCTTAACGCTGATGTGTTCATATCTATGAAATTCCCTGGTGTTGCTGTTTCCTTTTTTTTTCTTTTATATATCATTTTTAAATATATATCAAGCCTATTTGTGAATTCGTTTATGGTTGGTGCTTCGATAACTTCCTCGGGCAGTTTATTCCAGCTGTTCACAATTCTGTTTGTCAGGAAGTGCTTTCTTGCTTCAGTTGAAAAGCTTGTAACGTTGAGTTTCAGGCTGTGACCTCTTAAGTGATGGTTTGAATTGAAGATAAACATGTTTCCAACTCTGGGCAGTCATAGTGTTGCCTCAGTATATAGGAAGAAATGTTCTCTAATGTGATCCCGTGTGTCCCGCTAAAGTTCTTGTGAACTTGCTCCGAAACATGTTCGAGGCAACGTCCCCAAATGAATACACCGATTTATAATGTAGCTACAATATTAATTATACATATTTTAAATAGCTAGGTATAGAGTAATTACATCATATGTGCCATAATGAATGTAAGTAAAGAGGAGGTGGGCCTTTTGTTTAATTTTGCACTGGTGCCCATTTTTTTTTTGTTACGCCACTGGATACATGCTATGATAACCATTTGAATTCTAAGAATATACATAATAGAATACACAATAAGAATATACTTCGCTCACTCGCCGTTCACACGCGCAGGATGATCACGTCAGATACCGGTTTCTATACTGCATTTTCACTAGTTAGCTATGCTCGCCTATATCGTCTGCATACCCTGTTCGTACTAATTTTATTGTTTTATATTTAATAATTCATTTATCACTCACAATGCTACTTACTAAATAAAATTAATCTCCGTGTTCCTTCCAACCCAATAGATTTAACCCTGCTCTTCATGTTCCTCATGCTGGTACCAACTATAAGCAAAATGCATTTCTGTGGCGAACTAGTGACAATTGTAATTATTTGATTAAACGCTTTGACTTTGATCTACTCTGTACGAGTATTAACTCAGCTAGGCAGCAGCTGAACAGTGAATTCTTTAGCATTAATTGTGGAATATTTTTTGATGTATTTTTAATCGTTAGCTTTATTTGAAAGGTCACACATGTTTCTACAACGTTACCTAAACGTGAAAACCTTTAATTGGCTCTCTGTTATCCTACTCCTCTTTTTGTTAAATTATAATTAGCTGTTGGTTTTCCTAAAAATAAATAAATAAATAAATAAATAATAAACCAACCTGTTAAAGCGACAGATGACAGCAAGTCGAAGGTGATGACCCCGTCGGGTTTTGGATATTCTATTGGTTGGCAATCTTTGGCTGGCTTTAATCTTGCGTGATCAGGAGCTGAGGAGTAACAAACAAAATTAATATTCTTGGAAAATTACAACCAAAATCTAATAAAAACTGTATTAATTAAGTAATAATATTGATTTGGGGCCATCCACATATTATGTAATCACCGAAGGGGAGGGGGGTTGGAGCTGAGGCTTACGCTTGCTTACGAGGGGGGGAGGGGGTGTCCGTCCTGATATTACGTAATCAACTTTGGTCACCGCATGGCATTTTTTTGGTCTAAACCTGCAAGGAAATAGCGCACTGCCGCACCGAAGATAACCCCACATGCATGATGTGCGTAGATAGTCCACGCGCTCGTCTGCGATTGAGTGGCCCGGGCCTGTTCCTGCGCGCGCTGGCAAGCCGGTGGCTGCTCTACGTAGCGGCGGCACGGCTGCAACTCTGGACTAGCGCACCGCTGCACGCTTCAACTCAATCAAACCTCTGGCGCTCCTGGACGGTCTGCGCACCGTGCGGCGCAAGCCAATCGATTGTGCACTCTGACTAACAACTTGCGGTGTCAACTACAACGGGCGAGCCCGTCACCACAGGACGTTTTAACGATTTTTTCGTTCTGTCGCCCTGCAGTGAACGTAGAAGACTTTGGACAGAACAATCCAACGTCCAGCTACGTCACAACCCGCAAGAAACCAACGCCTTAGAACGACTAATCGTTAAAACTCCCTGTGGTGACGGGCTCGCCCGTTGTAGTCGACAACCCAAGTTGCATGCTTCAACTCCATCGCGGAAAGATTAACGTGCTCGTGTAGCGCATCAACTATGGCGTTTTCACTCCTCTCTAATTGTTTTAGATTAGAAATGCACATTAAATGTGCATTTTTAAATGCATTCTTAAATATTTTTTTTTCCTTTACCCTTCAGGCCTCGGCCCCTCAGCCGATTGACAAGTTGATGTCCCAAAAAATTTTAGTAAAATTAGTAAAAAAATTGAACCATGACACTGTCTCACCAAACCATTAATTACTGCCAAACCACAGTACCGATAATTAAAATAAAACATAATAAAATAAAACAAATTAAATTTAAATTAAATTAAAACGGCGCCGCCACGCTGAATTTTGTTGTGGCCGATATCGGCCAATTGGGGCTCTAGGGGTTAATACCGTCTCTACAGCCACTGCAGTCTGAAGATTGGGATGTGTAAAATAAATTAAATCAAAGAGTTTGAGCTTTTGTAATTACTTTAAATTAATAAATCACATTTTTAAAAGCATTCTAAAATGTTTTTTATCCACTTACCAAACACTGGGTTCACAATTCTTCACATTTTCCGCAAATTCGGTTGATTACATAATCTGAGGGAGGGGGAGGGGGGGGGGGGTCAGGCTGCTGAGTGATTACATAATATGTGGATGGACCCTTATATACATTGCTCAATGCTATACTGCAGCTAGGATTTTACTATGAAACACACCATATGACATTCTCATGATATATCTGAAACATGACATATCTCAAAATAAAACAATTATACAGGATGAGTTTTAATTAACCGGCATCCCTCAAGGGGGTGAATCAGTACGAGCAAGTAAGCAACTTTTAATATTTTTTTTTTGGAACAAAAAAAATATATCATTTTTTATTAAAAATTTGAAGAACATTGCTGTTAAACAAAAGTTTGACAAGCGTTTTTTTTTTTAATGTTTGAGAGCGCTGCGCCATCCAGCGGTAGGTAAAATATAGCTAATAATATTAAAGATATTTTACCTACCGCTAGATGTCGCATCGTGTTTAGCGTTTTTTTATACCATTTTTCAAAAATTAAATATTGCAAACTATAAAAAACAAAATCAAAAAAAATATATTTTTTTAAATTTTTTATTTTTTTTAATCAAAACTTGCTTATGTGCCTGTACTGATTCACCCCTTTCAAGGCTGTCCGTTACCTAAAACTCATTCTGTATAGTACCAAATGATTTTCTTAGTCATAACTCTTATTATATTAATATTATTTACATAAAGATGTCAATTTCAATTTGCTATACTAGTTTCAATCCATAACGACTAGGCGCTTTAATGTTCAAATAGTCTGGCATTTTATATCAATAGATGGCATTATAATATCTACATATTATTTTTGTGATATAATTAGCCTATATAAAAATGCAATAGATGGCTCTAATAATTTGATGTTATTATTGTTATTACTGGTTAAATGAAGGAATGTTATAATCAATCAGTCCTTTATAAAAAAAAACAATTATCACCAATGGTATTAAGGATTATTTTTGCCGAGAATGCTGCATGTTGCTGGCGAAGAAGGGTTGGCCAAATTTACTATGGCGCGGGAGCTAATTGACCCTGTTGCAGTTTGGCCACTAAGACTCATGTGTCTGACCCATGGTCGGTCATACTCACAGCTACGTACAAGTGCGAGCCACGTTAGGACTCTGGCCTTCGGGCCAGTTTCCTCTAAGAGTCAACCTAGGGGCGCTCCCGGACGGTTTGCACACCGTGCGGCATCAGCCAATCGATTGTGCATTCTGATCGACAGCCGGAGGAGTCTAGAAACAGTACTGTCTCCTGTAGAGTGGTGGTAATTGTTTACCTTAAGGCAACTGTTCTTGAAATGACCATTAGGCTACCCGATACCGGGTGAAGAGCCGGGCAAAGGATGCCACGGTCCGCGATAGATTCGGTAGATACCGTATCACCTCTTCGTAAGGAAGAGGACCACGCAAGCGACCTCGAACCTATAACCTGTCGGGAGACCAGAGTAATCTAGTTGCAACTGGAAGTAAGGGTGCGAGTATCGGCCCGCTGGGTGATTAACCTGGTTATCTCGCGATAAGGCGTTGGCTTCCTATGGGCGTGTGGCGTAACTAGACAGTGGACTGTTTTGCCCAAAGTCTTCTACGCTCACCTCACGGGAGACAGAACAATCTAAAATCGTTAAAACTTCCTGAGGTGACGGGTTCGCCCATTGTAGTCGGCAACTCTAGTTATGACATTGAGCAAATTTAATACCCTATAAAATAAATGGTAATGCTTACTTCCATGACTTAAGGTCCAGGGTTCCTTTCCACGCAGTACAGTTGAAAGACCAGAATGCATTAAACCACCCCATAAGCCCAGCGAGGAGTGAAAAGATGGCCTGCAGTTCCTCACAGCCTACAAAAATTAGAAAAATACACAACTTATTTTTATTAATGAAGCAACCTTGGCATAAACATAGAGTATCTATCACTTCCGCTTTGCAAGATGATGTCGTTGTGGGTAATGCCAAATTTTTGGTGGTCCATATAGACGAAAGATTGAATTGGAATAACCACCTCAGTCACATTATAGATAAGCTATCCTCTGCATCATATGCCTTATCTCAGATCCGGTCTGAGATATCAGGATAACTGAGATACCCTTGCAGAATCCCATTTGGGATATGGCATACTGACGTGGGAAAGGGCGCCATATACTGCCAATGTTTTCATTCTGCAAAAGCGTGCAATGAGCCAAACTTAACATACTGCCAACAAGCAGTTGCGGGTCATTTTGCAAAATTGGGAATCGTTCGTTAACATATCTGGGGCATGTTAGGACACAGCTCTCCAAAAAGTATGCGGCCTGGATGGCCTAGTTGGTCGCCTCTTGTATGTCCTGGTGTGTGATAGGATTTGACAACTGCGGACAGGAAAGCAGGTGGTCTTTATCCTTCATTACAATCGCATATTGGATTCTCTGTATAGCTTAAGCAGACGAGATTGGCTAGTCTTGTCACACCTACCCTCAATCTGTTGAGACCGCCAGGTGGTATATAGTGGATGGGACCCCAGTGCTATATTTTCATTTACATACTCGCCAAGTGAAGTGATTCGGTTCAAAGATTGACTACCACCTGTTGTGTGCGACTCAAGAATAACTTTTGCGATTTGAGGCGATTGTGGATTGGGAATTGGGAATACTGATGGTATACGGCATATTTTTGGTATAGTTCTGCCATTTCTTTGACAACAAAAAATTTGCAACAACACTTAGCCAGATTCACGCGCATTTCAATAGACACAGAGATAGCTGAGATAAGAATATACAGAGATCTAGTAAGCTCCAAAATAGTTGTAACTACCTGGGTCTTTAGCATTTCAATATGTTACCACAAAAGTTGAAGAACATTAAAAATTAATGATCCCATTTCAGCTTGGCCACCTTCGTGCACTGTCTGATGAGCTCGTTTCAAACTCGATCGCGCAACGATATGCCGAGCATGACTCGCTCCATGTTACGCTGGACCACCTTAAGCTCGTGGATCATCCCAGCAGTCAGTGTCCATTTCTCACAAGCATATGTCATAGCCGGTAGTTCGCACTGATTAAACACTTCTTTTGAGCGATTGGGGAATTCTGGACTTCAGCACGAAGGAGATCTTCTAGTACTCACCTTTAATTCCTTATAGACGAATGATTTCTTTAGTTTTTCTTCATACTGAGCTGGGACGTGACCTTTATCGTGGCTAGCTTCACCAGAAATAACCGCATCCACAGCAGCCTCTGCCGCGAGCATGCCTACAAAACAAAATACCCCAATCAAACAGAAATATTAGGTTCTTACCAACATACGAGTATAACTGCCGTTTTCTTCAATGGCTACTTTAAACTTGGATAACTTTGGTTTGAGTCGGTATTCCAAATTCCAATGTATTTTAATATAAAACAGTGTTATTTCTTTTTCAAAATCAGTTACTCAGTTGTCTTTTGGTCATTTATTATTGCTTGGATATTTTCATGTGTTCAATCATAGAAAAAAACGTTTTATCCGACAAAGAGATCTTGAAATAATAATAACTAGTGATGATCTCAAATGGGAAAATAAATAGTTGCAATTGCTAAAAGAGCCAACTCTATTCTCTATCTGATAAGAAAGTCTGTCCAACGTCTGTCAAAAGAGGTGTTTATAAAGATCTACAAGGCATATGTGTTAACTAATTTTGAGTATCGCTATCAGCTCTGGAACCCCTACTTATGCAAAGATGTAGATGTCCTGCAAAAGGTGCAGCGAAGGGTAACCAAAATGCCAATGGACCTGAACAATACGAATTACGTAGATTGCTTGGAATTACTTGGACTGACTACTCTCAAACAATGAAGACAAAGAGGGGACCTGATTAACCCCTCAAGGACAGTAAGTCAATGCTCAGTAATGTCCCAAAACGGGTACGAGCGTGGCGCGACAAACCGCGCTCTCAACGAACTAAATTTACACCAAAATCACAGTGCAACCACCCCCCTGTTAGATATGTGTGAGAAAGATGGACAAATTCTGTAATGTACGATTACCTATTCAGTCCTGCTTCTAGCAGTCTAGAATCCCTAATATAATTGTTTGTATTCTGGGGGCGCTTAATCGAGTGCTGCCATTGCTCGGATCTGCGCTTCTCTTCGGATATTATATAGCTTCTCTTCGGATATTTGTATGAAAATAAATAAAACGAAGTAATAGATTTGGAGGCTGCCGGATGGGTGTTGACCTGTGGGTTTGCCGACCCTAACACAAGGGTCATAATGGTTCAACTGCACTGGGACCATTAGCTCCCACTTCCCAAAGACAGTTAGGAATGAGGTGGAAGGGTCGTGGGATAGAGTGAGTGAGATATAGTATTTTATAAAAATGGTCGGTAAATAATATTATTTGCAGCGATGCCAATATTGGCATTGGCCGTGAAATCTAGCCTCTGTCCAATATTTCCAAAGGCATCTCTGGCCTGGCACCAGTCTTGGGTGGTCTTGAGTGCTTTGTCCATGAGCTCCTTAAGTATTGATAGGAAGTTTCCTCTTGTTGTATTATAATTCACTTTTAACTCAATTTTGACCTGGGTGGCAAATGCCCACCTTTGACATTGAGATACTCATTTGTATATATGTATTTACCGCTTTTCATGGCATTATGTGTTCCTTTGATCCTCGGAACATTCAGAAGACCGGCTGCGCAACCGACCAGACACCCGCCAGGAAAGACGGGCTTCGCCAAGGATTGCCAACCGCCTTCTGCAAGAGCTCTCGCAGCATACGCAATACGGGTACCACCTGTAGACAAAAGATCATTATTATTCAGCATATTACAGCCAACCACATGAATATATTGATAGATTAACTCATTGAATTTTAGTGACAGTACTCTTAAACAAAGAAGACAAACTGACTACCCTCAAGTACATAAGACAAAAAGGGGATCTCATTGGGACATATAAAATTCTCACAGATTATTACGATGTATTAGTTAGTTAGTTAGTTAGTATTCATGGGCTATTTCCTGCATTTGGCCTCTTGATTGGGCCGTTGTGCGTGGCGCATGTTTCTATTTATGTTACTCCAGCCAACCCAGGCTGTCCCAGAAGGTTAGCAGCCTGTTTAGGTTGCTACAGGCCTCCGGGACAGATGCTGGAGATTGTAGTATTCTTGCCCGTTGCTCTGCCACGCTCCTGCATTCCATGAGCACATGCTGTGGCGTTTCTTCTTCCTTCATGCATCCTCTGTATAGAGGGCTGTCTGTCACACCTATGGTAAACAGGTGTTTGTTTAGGGGACAGTGGCCTGTCATAGTACCTATGACTTTACGGATTTTGTCCCTTATTAATCTGGTGAGGTTGCGGGCAAGTTTTTTAGGCGCTTTTAACCGCATTCTTTGTTTGCCTGCATCCTGCGTTTTTTTTCATTCTTTAAGGTGGGTTTCGTCGGTGTTCCTGCGTAGCCTATTACGATGTATCTGGGCCACAGAATATTTACAAATTTAACTACAACACAAATCTTCGAGCCCAAAGCAAAAAACTCAACCAGGCAAAATTATAATCTAATCCTCTTAAGAACGTTTTGCAAGATAGAATAATGGAAATGAGGAAAAAACTACTATTTGAAGCGATTAGTGCAAGCTCTGTCAATCAATCTAAAAACAGACTCGATTTGTACCTAAAAACCTATTACAATCGTTGATGACTAACTTTACAAGATCTCATCTGGATGCATCAGCAAAGCTGCCTGTCCAAGTCAAGTCAATTTTAGTGTTTAGGGTTCCATACCAAAGCATGTCTGTTATCAAGGTGAGATGTCTGTTATCTGTCTGGCTGTCGGCTGTCGGTCTGGTTGTATGTCATCATCGATTAACTCGGCCAGTTTAAAACTATCAACATGAAATTTGGGATAGTCATAGAACTTGCTTGCACGCATCAAGCTCAAGTCAAAAGAGGAAAAATATATCGATTTAGTTATTAAGGGGGCATACTGGAGGTGTTAGTTACAATGGGCTAACCCATTCACCCCAGGGAGTTATATTGACACCAGGCCGTTCTGTCTCCCATGGAGTGAACGTAAAAGACTTAGCGGACAAATACATTACAATGTCAAGCTATGCCAACAACCCGTAAGAGTCCAACGCCTTACCACAAGGCACTGGAAAGAGACGCTAATGGGCTGACCTCGTTCCCTTACTACGAGATTTGGACGGATTTCTCCGTCCTCTAGTCGGGTCGCAGGTTCGAAGTAGCTTGCGCAGCCTCTACCTAATATATTGCGAACCGTAGCGTCCTTTGCTCGTCAATATCACACGGGATCGGGTGCCCAACGAATCATATCAAAAGTGGCTGAAATCAGGTAAACAACTACCCCACTGCTTATGAAGCATACGTTTTCAGACACCCCCGGTTATTTGTCTAAACAAAACAAAGACGTCGTATAAACGAGTTATGGAAACATCAGCTGGTAAAGGTCCGAGTATCAAAAGAGGGAAATGTTAAGACGAAACCGACCAAGGAGAGTGAGGACTGGGTGTAAACATCCGACAAATGAAGCTGGTCGTGATCAGACAAAAGCGTATACACCAAAGTTAAGGTACAACTATAGAGACAATCTCGAAAAACTTTCTCAGATGAAGATGTTTTGTGAAAGACTAAAAGTGAATGTATGAACTGCAGTGAAAAACATAATAAGGGAACTGATGTTATCTCTCACTGCTTATTGCCATAACAAACCCTATATTATTACACCGCAGACAAATTTTTTTTCTTTTTCTTTTTTTTTTTTTTATTTATTTTCAGAAGCCCGATCTGGGTATAGAAATTATATATCTAGTGGTATTTCTACAAATAAAATTACATTTCAAATTACTCATAAAATTATAAAAAAGTCTATAAAAACTAATAAGGTGAGTCGGGGTAAGACCGGCATATTTTTTTTTTTTTTTTTTTTTTTGTGACCACACTGAGTTATTTTTTTTAATATTTATTTTTAATATTCTACTCTATGTATATTCTGATGGAAAATTATTTCTTATGATAATAATGATGCAAGGGCTGGGGCATGGTCAGGCAATTTGAGTTTTGAAATTGTCTGACTATTCCCCTACTCCCAGCATCTGTCCGATGCTGGGTTTGGCGAACGGTTTAGGGAGTAGCGCAGGTCGCACAGATCCCCTAAACAAGGCTAGGGGACTATCCTTCTCGAGGTTGCCGCCTGTTATTGACCAAGTGCCCTAGGTAAGTGGTATAACAAAAACCCCTGGCCGGCACACAAGATCCTAACCCTCAGTCACATCCGTCTCCTCAGCCAATCCCACAGTGCCGAACCAGGCGGCACCAACCTACACCCAGGCCCACACAGCCTATGGGGCACCAAACCCCCCCCACAAAAGTGTACCACACCTACCAAGGGCGGGTAGTGTGTGCGTTATCCCATCAGCTCAACTAAACCAAAAAATGGAAGCACAAGTTAAAGATAATTTACCCCAGGAGGGTACCACAATCCCTTCCAAGGATAGTGGAGAATCCCTCACCGAGCCCAGCTCGGTCTGCCCCTCATATTCTGGGGGGGGCAACTCGTGCCACAAAACAGGTTCAAGCCTGGACCTGTCAAGCCTCAAAGAGGCAATACCACTACCAACACCAGACACTGCCGTTGTGTCACAGTGGACCTTAATCGCTCACAAGCGCCCTTGCAAAAGGGGGACCACTAACACAACGGCAAATACCAAAAGCAAAGGGCAGGAAGGCAAACCGGAACGCAGTCGCCTTAATTGGCGCGCGAGAAGGAAAGACTTTCAGCCCAAAGTAACCACACCACACACCGATACAGGCACCGCAGCAGCGAGAACGCAGCGCGAACCTGTACCGGCCACAGTGGCAGGACCACAACCAACACCACCACCACCACCCAGCCAGTCGAAGAGACAGCAAAACCCGAGAGGTTTTCGCAGTAGGCGGAACGCTGCGAGGGCTCCCACTGCTCCTGAAAAGGAACAACCGGGGACTGGGGCTGGGCCAGACGAGAAAGTTTCTTCGAAGCGGGCTCGTCTGGACGAGACCCAGTCTCCTAGAGGGGAGTCCAAACGCGCGAAAACCGAAGCGAAACCCAAACGGGCGATGAGTTACGCAGATGCGGCTCAGTCGCACATGAAGGTGGCGATCATCACTGTCCCGCCGAGAGACCTGTCACAGGCTCAAGCAGAGCAGCTTAGGGAGACTATCGACGATAGCATCCTACAAGCTGTACTGTCTCCACCCTCCCCGAGCGCACACGCCCCATCTTTCCGCGGACGCCCCTTCCTGATGGACGGGGTATTAGCGATGTGGTGTGAGGACGAAAACGCGCTCAGCTGGCTGGAAAACGCAGTCATGACAATGGCATCACCCATACCCAACACCACCCTGGCTGTCATCAGGCAGTCAGAGATGAAGAAGAGGCTCAAGGCAGGGCTTCTTATCCATACCCGTATTACAGACGCAACCACACTACACAGAGTCCTCTGTGCCCAAAACCCGTGGTACAAAGTTGACTCGTGGCAGTGTTACGACATGTCTGTGGATGAAAAGTCTCAGGAGGGTGATTCAAGAGAAAAGGTGGTGCACCTAATTCTTGGAATCCCTGAAGACCAGAGGCAAATAATCCTGGACAGAGACCGCCGAGTAGCCCATATGTCGGGAAGTGGATACATCCGCTTCTTCCCCACAGAAGAGACCACAATGGCCGAGACAGCAACCGCAGCGGCGAATCCGGAACCCTCCACCTCTGCCCCCCAACGGGGGGGCAGAGACGGAGGAATGGAGACGAATTCGCCACTGCGGATTGAGGGATGCACCAGTGACGAAGATGACGTCCTGCGCAGCCCATAGCTCCCTCTCTCTTAACATCATCCAAACCAACCTCCAGCACAAACAAATAGCGGCGGCCACCCTACGCAGAGTGCTGGAGACGAACAACCAGACCGTCGCCATGATCCAGGAACCCTGGATCAGAAACAACAAGATCTGCGGTCTAAACAGCATCGGAGGTAAGTTAATGTTAGACACCTCTGTTGAAAACCCGAGAACATGCATCTACGTGCCTAAGTCTTTGGCAACCACTTTGCTTAACCAATTCTGTTCAAGAGACCTAACTGCAGTGAAACTCACCACAGAAAAACAAACTGTCCTAGTCCTAGCTTCAGTGTACATGCCGAGCGAGAGCGAAACTCCTTCAGGAGAACTAGCCAGACTGGTGCAGCATTGTGAAGCACACGACTGGGATCTGATCATATCTGCGGACTCCAATGCCCATCACTCTCTGTGGGGAAGCAAAGACACCAACAGAAGGGGAGAGTCCTTAGCAGAATATCTTTTTCAAACAAACCTAAACATTATAAACAGAGGTAGGGAACCTACATTTGTAAACTCTAGGTATCAAACTATCATAGACATTACCTTGGCAACGGACGCGGCGGCCAGTTTGATTGAGGGATGGCACGTATCAAACGAGCCATCGTTTGCAGACCACCGCCGCGTCTGTTTTCAAATAAGGTACAAGCTAACAGACCCTGTCCCATATCGTAACCCCCGTAAAACAGATATTACAGGGTACACAAACTTGCTAAACAAAGCGCTAGGAGACAAACAACTAACTAACGCAGCACTTAGCACAGAAAACATAGAAACAAACGTACAGATTCTAACTACAACCCTTGTAAGTAGTTATGAACTGGCATGTCCTGTTGTAAAACCTAAAGACCCAGGAAAAAGCTCATGGTGGGGGCCAGAGCTGGAAAGGCTACGTCGAGGACTCAGGACACTCTTTAACCGAGCAAAAAATACCAGAACCAGTGAGGACTGGGATAAATACAAAATGGCACAAAAACACTACAAGAAGCGGATCAGATTCCGGAGAACAGAATCCTGGCACAACTTCTGTAGTAGCATAAACTCAACGAACCAAGCCGGAAGAATAAAGAAAATCCTAGCTAAAGGTGAGCCCAACCTCCTAGGCTCCCTAAAAAAGGAAGACGGCACTTACACAAACACAGATGTAGAAACCAGCTCAGTACTCCTGGAAACACACTTTCCTGGATGTCAAATCACAGAAGATCCTGAGTGGCCGGACGAAAACTACAGCACACCAACAACACAAGAATGGGAAGTCGCAAACAAGATAGTAACTGCGGACAAGATAAAATGGGCCCTGAAAAGCTTCAAACCATTCAAATCCGCAGGGCTGGATGGCATTTTCCCAGCACTACTACAATGGCAACCAAACCATGCAATAAAATACCTACTACCAATCTATAGGGCCTGCATAGCCTTCAAATACATTCCAAAGGCATGGAGAGAGGCGAAAGTAGTCTTCTTACCGAAACCGGGAAAGGAGGACTACTCACACGCCAAATCCTTCAGACCCATCAGCTTAACGTCTTTCTTACTAAAGACGTTAGAAAGACTGATGGACCGTCACCTAAGGGATGGGGCACTAAGAAACAAACAACTACACCCACAACAACACGCCTACACAAAAGGCAAATCAACAGAGTCGGCACTACACATGGTGGTGCACAAAATAGAATCGGCTCTAACAAATAAGCTGTCAACACTTGCCGCCTTTATAGACATAGAAGGCGCTTTTGACAAAACCATGCACAACAGCATAAACCACGCCCTACAGGAACTTAAGGTGGAACCAGTCACCATAAAATGGATCACGGAGCTGGTTAGCAAAAGGGCGGTCCAGATAGTGATGAATACTACCACAAGAGCAAAGGTAGTTAAAGGATGCCCCCAAGGGGGGGTCCTATCACCACTTCTATGGAACATAGTAGTGGACAGCCTCATAAAAACACTAAATGAAAGGGGCTACACTACTATTGGTTATGCCGACGACCTAACAATAATGATAAATGGAAGCGCAGAAAACATGCTATGTAAGGTCATGCGCTCAGCTCTGCAGATAGTAGAAAAATGGTGTGACGAACATCAATTGTCAGTAAATCCGAAAAAGACAGAACTCATCCTCTTCACCAACAAGAGGAAGTTACCAGAACTACAAGTACCAAAATTATTCAACACCAAACTCACCCTATCAACTCAAGTGAAATATCTGGGAGTCATCCTTGACAGTAAACTAAACTGGGCGAGTCATATCGAGGCCAAAACAAAGAGGGCCTGCCTAACTTTTTGGCAGTGTCGGAGACTAATGGGAAAAAAATGGGGTCTCAACCCAAAAATCACACTCTGGCTGTACACATCAGTCATCAGGCCCTCGCTGACTTATGGATCAGTTGTATGGTGGCCCAGAACACAACTGACCACAGTAAAAGCAAGACTCCAGAGCCTACAACGCTTAGCGTGTGTAGCAGCCACTGGATGTATGAGAACCACACCATCGGCCGCACTAGAGTACCTCCTAAACATGAGACCTCTGGATCTTGTCATCCAAGAGGAGGCTAGGGCAGCCGCTCTAAGACTAAGAGCAAATGGACTGTGGAAACAAAACACAGAAACACCACACTCAAGAATTCTGAAACGGGCTTTAGAAGAAATTCCTCTTCTGGACGCACCCATGGACAGAATAATATGCCATCATGTCTTTGATCGTAGATACAATATCCAACTCATTGCAGAACCAGCAGATCTATCTGGTACAAATGAAGTAAGGATATACACAGACGGCTCCAAAACCACTCAAGGTACAGGAGCCGGCGTCTTCTCAAATGATCTAAACATCAAAATATCAACTACCCTAGGCAACTTAAATACGATCTTCCAAGCAGAATGCATTGGCATCACCAGAGCAGCACAGGCAGTCGCAGCCAAAGATGTCGGAGACGTAAGTTTGAAATTTGTCTCCGACAGTGCCTCCGTGCTACAAGCGCTAGCAAAAAATACGATAACCTCAGTCCTCGTACTGGAATGCCACAACGCGCTTCAATCCATTGCAGGGTCAAATAAAGTGACCCTGCAATGGATTAAAGGGCACAGTGACTCACTGGGCAATGACGCGGCGGACGAACTGGCCAAAAGGGGATCAAAGGAAATAGTATATGGACCGGAACCCTTGATGCCCATTCCCCAGGCCCAAATAAAAACATGGCTACGCAGGAACACCGAAGAAACCCACCTTACAGAATGGAAAAAAACCGCAGGATGCAGGCAAACAAAGAACGCGGTTCCGGAAGCGTCCAAAAAACTTGCCCGCAACCTCACCAGATTAAAAAGGGACAAAATCCGTAAAGTCATAGGTACTACGACAGGCCACTGTCCCCTAAACAAACACCTGTTTACCATAGGTGTGACAGACAGCCCTCTATGCAGAGGATGCATGGAGGAAGAAGAAACGCCACAGCATGTGCTCATGGAATGCAGGAGCGTGGCAGAGCAACGGGCAAGAATACTACAATCTCCAGCATCTCTCCCGGAGGCCTGTAGCAACCCGAACAGGCTGCTAACCTTCTGGGACAGCCTGGGTTGGCTGGAGTAACATAAATGGAAACATGAGCCACGCACAACGGCCCAATCAAGAGGCCAAGTGCGGGTAAAAGCCCAGTCAAACTAACTAACTAACTAACTAATAATGATGCAAATCAATGTAAAATAATTCAAACAACATGTTACAAGCACAAACTTTTATTTAAAAAAAGAAAAAGAAAATGAAACAAAAGAATTCAAATTTCGGGGCAAGACCGGCACATGATGGGGCAAGATCGTCTTTACGTTTTTATTCCGCCTTTGATGCCGTAAGGGAGTAAGCGGGGTTAGTTCGTTACATTATTTTTCAAATAGAATTTAATCTGATACAGTGATATATGCAAATTACAATACATTTTGGAATATTTCTTGTAGAAATTGCAAAGGGGGAAGTTCGGCATACAAATTTTATGGCAAATACGCCGATCTTGCCCACAGTATACAGCAAAATATATTTATTAAACGTACAAAATAGCAAAATGACCTATTAGTTAGGTAGGTATAGGTATTATTATAAAATAATTATGGTCACACGTAATACCCATCCTGTACCTTAAAAAAATAATTAAAAGAAATCGTTGCTGATTTATATAACCTTATTATTGAATATTGTATTGAGAAAATATGAAATTAAATGCTAATTGTCCTCTACGTCCAGTAGTCGGTTTTGGTAAGATACATATAATATCTTGAGTGTAGATTTGCGATATATCTTCAACGGTTGGGTAAATGAATTCAGGACTGACATCCGAAGAGGAGGTTTTTGCACGCAAGAATTGTACAATTGGTTTCCTTTCATCACTATTAATTTCAATTACTTTGCCGACATAATGCTTGATAGTTTTTTTGTTGTAAATTTAGCTAACAACCAATCTCCAATTTTCCACAAAAGAGAATGGTCAAAACTCTTATATATATTTTCAAGATTTCGCGTCATTTTCGCGTTCATTATCAGAACAAAAAGAATCATCGCTAAAAAAAAATAAACTCCCACCGGAAGATTGTAAGCTAAAACTATCATCTGCCTCGGAACTAGATGAAGTAAATACTTTTTCTTGTCGCCTCTTTCTTCCCTTACTTTTAATACTTTTCTTCTGACTCTTTGCAGGTGCAATTTTATTCTTCTTCACTGTAGAATGACCTTTCTTGAATTTTTTTTCTGAAGCTCTCTTTAATTTATTCAACCTGTTTTCTTCTTCTTCCTGTTTTTGCAGCTTCAAACGTTTTATAACATCAATATGAGTAATAACTTCAGCACCTGACGCCACTTTCGTTTTACGAACCTTTATCTGTTCTCCTCTATTGATCGTTGACAGCAATAGATTTTCAAATGAACTAACACTTGCGTTTAAAATATTACTTGCTTGTAGAACTGTGGAACTTGTGGAAGGCTGTTCGGATAGAGTGAGGAAGGTGGATTTTTGCACAGTCATTTGGGACGCCTTTGAATGTATAGCCGATAAGTTTTCCAGTATAATTGGTGCAATGCCATTTTCGGGAATTGGCCCGATATCAAATCCAATAATTGCATTAATTGGATTACTTATTTGTTGGGATGCGGGGGGGCTTTGAGGTGTTACAGAGATAATTTCTCGTGGGATTGTTTCGGGCACCGCCAACTGGTTATTTACGCTGACAACATTATTGGGAGATAGCATCGAATTATGTGCATAAGACTCAATCCCCGGTGTAATTGTTCCAATCCATTCTTCAAGACTTTGTCCGGTATCAGATTTTTCAACATAAGGATTATTTGTTGATTTGAAAGGGTTATCAGATGACATTGAGGTAATTTCTTGTGGTGCCGTTTCAGACACCGTCAATTCATTATCTACCACCTCGATGTTGGGAGTTAAAATATGAGACACATTTTCTGCTTCAATTGCACGATTACTCTCTTCAGAAATTTGCCCACGAGTGTCCAAGTCTGTTTCAAGAGCGTCCGAATGGGAATTAGCAGCAGTCGTAGCTAAGATTACCGTCGGTTGGTTTTGAGAATGGACAATATTGTACATTTCCCATCTAGACATTGATGCAGGATCAAACTTGCTCCTTGGAATGATTTTCTTGTCTATAGGGTAAATTCCACCTTTTTTGCATCCATTGATTATTATTTCCTTGTCGATATTTTCCCATATGTTGATTATCATCTCTGAAAATATTTTTTTAGGTAATTTCAAACCGACATTCAGTCATTGCCATTTTATCAGTTCTTCGTCCCATGAATATTTAAATGTCTTAAACACGCTTAAGTCCATCGGTTGGAGCATGTGACTTGTATGCGGTGGCAATTATAAAATTGTAATATTTTCTTTCAAAGCTTCTTCTATGAGTTTCAGTGTTACATGTGTGCTATGCCCATCGAATATTAATAAAATAGGCCGCCTATTTGCTACTTGTTTCAAAAAAGTTTTCACAAAGTAATTTTCAAAAACCGTCGCCTCCATCCAACCGTTTTTCGTAGCCGCGTATACAACGTCACTTTCTTTGTCTCTTCGTGCCGTCCATTCGCTCCACACATTTTTCCCTTTGAATATAATTAGTGGGGGAGCCTTTTCTCCGTCCGCACTGGCCGCCATTAAAACAGAAGTGTTGTCTCTCCCAGGACTACTGATAGTTCTCGTGGCTGCAACTCCTTTTTGCCCTACAACCTTTACCCTTGACGGGTCATGGCAAAAACTGGTTTCATCAAGATTCCAGATACACTCCGGCCTATTATCTATGCCTAACGTTTTAATTGTTTTTTCAAGAAGGTCAAAATATGGATATATAATAAACGGGTCGCACATTTTTTTCCTTGCATATTCGACGGGCTGGGGTTTTTTAATCGTCAAATTGTGTCTTTTTGCAAATCCAGCAAACCAGTCACTTCCAGGGATACTATTTTTAAAAGATGTCTTAATGTTATTTGTTTTTACAACATCGCCAACCAAGTGAATGACCTCCTTTCTTGACAGGCCAAATCCGTACTTCTCCATTACGCGGAGATTGGCCGCTATTTTTAGTTCCACTACCTCTGGAAAAGTGGTTGCTTTGCCCAGAGTGGAAGATTTAAAGCCATGTCTATTTTTAACTCTATCCATAATCGTCATCCGTGGTATTTTATAAAATATTGAAGCTTGATAACTCGTTCTTCTTCCGCTTTTGACATCCTCTGTTGCTTCACGAAGCTGGTCTTTAGTGTAGGTCTTAGCTCTATTGGTCTTCCTCTTATAATTCCTCACCATGTTGACTGTAACAATATAAAAACATATTCCATTGGGGTAAGATCGGCATAAGACGGCCTTACCTCAAAGTATCACTATGGGGTAAGACCGTCATATACCGATCTTGCCCCATATTAGTAGACGAACTAGCCCCCTCCTCATAATAAACTCAAGCGTAATTAATTTATACTTTAAAAAAAAAATAAGCTATAATAATTGAAAAATAACATTATCCGTTCAACATTTGACTAAAATACTACTCACCGAGTATGAATTGGTGTATTTATCACAAGGGATGTCGGCGATGGAGATGGATGAAAAAACCACGCGTCGATGCGAAAGTGAGCTACTAAACGCGGCAAACCGAAAAGAGCGATGCCACGCGACTGATTCGATATTTCCTGTCGAATTGGTTAGAGGGCGATATCCCGCAGAGTAACAAAAGGGACTGATAGATGGCAGTCGATGCAAATATTATATTTATGAAAAAACAAGCGAAAGACGATCTTGCCCCGACTCACCTTAATTGAAAAAAAACATAGAAATTCAAAAATTCAATAACAAAGATATAAAAACTAGAAAAATTAAAAACAACAGAAATAATGAGAAAACATAGAGAATCAGCAATTCAATAACAAAAACATATAAAAACTAGAAAAATAGAAATTACTTTGCTGACAATACAACATTTTTCGCCAATCCTATTCTAAGCAGTGGACAGCTTCAGAAGGATCTTGACAAGATAAAAAATTAGAAAAAGCGATAGATGTAACAATAAAGATAGCTTTTCATTATAAAGAAATGAGTTATACTGCATTTGAATATTTAGTTTTTTAGACCGTCGTTCAGATTAATTTTGAAACACTTTACTGTACCTTTTCGGACTCAAAACCAACCACAGAATCAGCATCCCCCTTGGACAATATGCCACGGCTTCCCAAGCCGAGGTGTGTGCCATATTGGAATGCATAAAACTCCAAAGCCGACTTGATGTAAACAATAGAAAAATTCTCATCTGCTCTGACAGCAGAGCAGCATTAGAAGGTCAGTCTAAATCCACCACAGAATCTTCTGTGGTCTGGGACCGTATGAAAGAGCTTAACAAATTGGGAAAAGCCAACAAAATCTTTTTAATATGGACACCGGCTATCAAGGCATACCCGGCAACGAAGAGGTCGACAGACTGGCAAAACTGGGCACACTGGAATGCCCGGCGGAGTCAGTTGTTGGGGTCCCCTTCGTCATAGGTAAGAAAATCATCAAGAACTGCTCAGAGCAGAAACATCGGGCATCCTGGAAACAGAGCCAAGGATGTCGCCAGGCAAATGCCATGATGGAGCAACCACTTCCTAAGAAAACCAAAGCCCTTATTGACATGACCAAGAACAACCTTAGAACCGCCATCGGTCTCCTCGCCGGACACACGACCCTTAGAGCACATCTGTTCAACCTTGGCTTGACTGAGAGCAAGGACTGCCGAATATGTGGCGAAGAACCTGAAGACAGCATACATATTGTTGGTCACTGCTCAGGACTCGCCGCAAAGACACAGTTTACTGGGACGAGCCTTTCTTGAACCCAGCGACCTGCCCAACCTGAAGGTCAGTGATCTGTATGGACTTGTAAACAGTACTGGACTTCTAGCAGACCACTGACCCAACCACAAAATGGGTAGTTATAGATCCAGGTGACATCAAGGGCTGGATACAAGCCCCCTACTCTTATTACTACTACTACTACTACTACTACTGTACCTTCGAAAAGGGGCCTCACGTACGGATGAGTCTTGAACTTCTGAAACTCCTTGTACGGGCTGAGGTATGGGTTTGTGTAGTCCAAACCAACCACGTAGCCGACCGCAACCAGTGGAGCTTCTCCTTCATTCACTTTTAGATGATAAATAAAGGAACCGCCATATGTGTGCGAGTCGACTGGCCAGCCGATCGTGTGCTCTACAAGACCCGGTTTGTGTACCTGAAACCAGCCAGATTGTAAAACATCAGTTTAAAGCAATCCAAGGCTATGCATACACTCAAAGAGAAACTTATTTAGTTGTCCATTGGAATGCTATGTGTTTATATGGGAGCATGCATACTATTGTCAGAAAAGTCTGAAGTATATCGAAAGCTTTTATGATTGAAAAGTTGGAGAACTGTGGAGCGCGACAAAGCTGTGTGCATGGTGGTGTATCAAGTAAAGTCGATGCTCCATGTTTATATTCATATTAATTTTTATATTTGGTAATTGTATAACGGTATACATTATTAGTATAATGGTATACAAGTCATAATAAAGATAAGCAAAGATTTTTTTTCGTAAACATAACATGAAAACGTAAGAAATGTTAGAAACGTAAGAAATGAACACAAAGAAATAAAATTAACCCGTTGAGTATGAGTCAACCAAATCTGGTCGCGAAACAATTATCCGTTGAGTACGAGTCGACCAAATCTGGTTGCGCGTTTTTTTCACTTCTTTGACGTTCTCATATTTATTCATAATTATCTAATTGTTTTACAAAATGATATTTCAATATTCTATATTCGAAATTTCAATGCAATCATTGTGCAGTTGTTCTTTTTATGATTAGTGTAGTAGTTTCGTAGTTATAGTACTTTAAGTCGATGTCGCCGAAAATCCTGCAAAAGAGACAGATGCATCCATGAAAATACCCATTTACTCCAAGGGTTAAAAAAAACATCAAAATACAAAGAGATAATTAAACACATTACAAAGAGAAGCATTAATACAACGATGATTTTAGTCATCACATGAGTAATATTTTTTCAGTGAGTAAAAGGCCTTATCTGTGAGATGCTTCTAAAGGCGGCTCTTAACCCGTTGGACACCAACAGTGCCTCTTATAGACACTTTGCGTCGTTTGACAGATCGGCGCGTAACCAATTCGGCCAGCCCCCATATATGTACATAATATACACAACTAACAAGATTAATTACTAGGTAACAAGAGGGAATTGGAAAAAACGATTTTGTCAATATTTATTCAAGAAATTGAAGCGGTTAAACACGCCAAGTGATTGCGATTGCCAAATGTGATCGCTGAGCGCTGAGCCGGCGACATATGCTAGCCTCTCCGAATTGGATAACGCACAACTCACCAAACGTAGATAGCTTCGAGATCTTGTTGGATAGTGGTGATCACACGATTCACTTCAAATTCAGCAAGATTTCTGCGAACGTACAGCGCTACTTCCGATATATAAATGACAGTGTCATTACACGCAGATCTTTGAACAGAGGCCTTGCAGGCGTATCAAGCGGCACATGCGATATTGTGCAGATGGCACGCTTCTGCATTATGATAGGCGGCACATGCAGGAAAGGCTGTGTAGGCTGCATTATGTAAAGGCTGTACATGCAGAAGTTGACAACATGAGAAGATCGATATAAACAATGAGATTTGATACAAACATATAAGATACCCTATAATATCTATAATGACATCTCATAGACACATTTTTAGACTTGCAAAAGTGGCATATCCGTCACCCTCGGGGAGTATACCAAACAGAAATAAAAAGTTAATATTTTACCTCTGGTTTCACTTCCCATAACTCTTTAAGGCCGATACCATAAGTTTGAGGCTCACAATGTTCCCTGAGATTGTATTTACTCCAGAGCTGTTTTGTCAAGTGGCCGTGGCATCCTGAAATTCAATTAAAAAATGCTTTACGAGATCTCAAGCAAATCTAAATACAAAAACAGAAGATTGTTTGTCACTTTATTATTTATTATTTTACGGGTTTTTTATATGTTCATTTCAGAGATAACTAGGTTTATTAGGAGACAGCATGTTCATATTATCACGCTATGATAATAAGAAGCTGCATGCCTCAGGGAGTCAATGACTTGTCGGGGAATCATCAAGGAGCAGAGTGAAGGCCTTTTAGTGGGTTAAATCTTACTAAAATCCATCTTGCGAAGTAGCAGCTGCCCATTAACCGCCCTATCTATACGAACGTACTAAATACGTCCGCTATATTATCTAACATATAGAAAAAATATTAAAAAATATATTAAAATTACATGCATAAAAAAATATATCAAACCGCTATATAAAAACCGCTTATATAAAGCGCTATATATTTTGTCTGGTATATTTTAAACAAGTATTGTTATTAAGAAATCTAATGAAAAAAAAAACAAGGATTTACATATTTTTTGAATAATAACACAAAGGGTTAACGTATAAATATATAGATGTATAAATTTAAAAAAATATGGACATGAAATGCTTTTACAGAGGCACTTGAAAAGTAGAAACCAGTATAATATGTAAACAAAGAATTTTTATGAATAGGAATCACAGTTTTACTATCCTGATAGGAACGGAGTGAAGACTGTAGGAGCCTACGGCCCTACATACCCACAACAAAAAGTTAATTTCACAGAACAGAAAACTGCAGACTCGCTCAAACTTACACGAGCAGCTGCAGTTAATTTCCAGCTAAATTTGGCAAATATTGCCCAGGCAAGCGACACATGCGTCGCCCCACTCGTAGCTATTGCATCACCGATCACCCTATAAAACGCAGTACATTGCATTCGATGAACATCATTCCTTTGGCAGACAGTTGCCCCTCTACATCATTCCTTTGGCAGACAGTTACCGCGCTCTACGCATCGTCCCCTCAGTGGACAGATATCTCGACTACACACTTCGCTCCTCGACTACATACGCACCGCCACGGCTTCACCTCGCTCCCACACTACAACACAACGGCGAAAGCAACTCAAGACGTTAAGAACTGGCGACTTTGACTCACTTCTCTTCAATCTTCTAAATAAACTCTTCTACACAGACATCTGCGACTCTCATTAACGGAGCAACCTTCATGCTGAGAACCACCCTTCGCTCACAAGCAATTGGAGTCTAGTGAAGGGTGGCCATTCTCACAAGACCATGACTTCTCAAGTGAGGATTTTTTTTGCTCAGGTAGGAGGGAGCGGAGGGATTGTTGAGGATGTTAAAAGGAAGGGAAAGAAAATGTGGTATTTGAAGCCAATGAAGTCTACTTCTGTACTCAGAGACCTGATCAAATTTTCTTGCATTATAGATATACATGTGCGAGCGATGCGAGCAAGAATTGAGACCTTTAAAATACTAACAGACCATTACAGCTGTGAACATCTATATTTCTTCTGAGCACAATTTGTGTGGACATTGCTTCAAACTCAATAATGAGAGCTTCGCCTCAAACCTTGACACATTCTTCTTGAGCAACAAAAAAGGCTGACTCATGGAACAAGCTGTCTGACATACAAACGTAGCAATGTAACAAGCTGCCTGCACTTGAAAACAAATGGAGCTGCCACGGAATTCACCAACCGGAGTCAGGCCCATCATAATGTTATTATTACCGCCTGTAGTAGGTCAACAGCTGTCCTGCAACATGTGAGTGTCCACCTTACCTCCTATGCACTCCCTTCAAAGCCATAGAATTTTAAATGCGGAAGTTGTGGTTTTAGATAGTTTTTCTATGAAAGAGTTGATTATTTTCCAAGATCTTTAAAGACGGGAAACAGAGACTTAGCTGGCAAGCCACGAGCGATAACTTCCACCACTAGAAGGTGAACAAAGAAGCTATTCCAGGAGATGGCATTTCCCAGTTCAAAGTATTTATTTAATTTGTACTCGTGGTCTTTTGGGATATTTGATTCCCATGGGACAGTTAATTCAACATTAAAGGTTATCTTCCGAGATAGGGAGTAGAGTTATATCTGGACAAAGGGTTGAGCATCAAGGAATTTCATGGAATTGATACTACTTAGAGACCGAATCGACTTCCAGAATCCAATCTAGCTTTCTCGATTATTGAGAAAGGGTTTGTGGTGGAATGTTTTCCTCCTTTGGCGCCATTACGCACAAACTGTATTGGAGGTTTGGATAGTACTGACAGACCCTTGTTGGAAAGAGCCATGTTTTTAAAACCCGACTGGCTGAGTTCACAAAAACATATAAGCAAAATTATCTATGCTATTTGCTTATAAACAATAATAATAATAAATCTGATGTTTGTCTCTGGCCACCCGATACATTAACAGTTGTAAATCAACCTGTATCAATTTTTTTATTAGAAATAGCATAGTCGATCGACATACCCTTAACCTTAGTAACCGACCTACCTTCTGCAAAGAGTGTGACCTTGGCATTGAACTCCATTCCTCGCTCAAATACATCTTTAGGGCTTCCGTCCTTAGCTATCCCCATGTCTCCTGTGGCGACTCCTCGGAGTGAACCATCCTCTCGGAACAATAATTCAGAACCAGCACAGCCAGTCCACACCTGGAAAGATTATTATTATTACAAGCTTTAATTTACCTTGCAATGTATATTAGTATGGTTGTTTAGGTCATATCTTACAAGCTGAATTAGAACCACTGTCTCTTATTCTATGAAGTTGAAATTTTACACGTTTGTTCAGTTCTGATGACAATACATTTTTATGGTGAGCATGACCAGGATCGGCTTCCGACGAACGGCTTCTCTTTCACGGTCAACAGCACACACAATTTTGTATACGTATTCAATTATGATAGCCTGTTCTAAATTTCACCATGACATGGCTGCTGCACCCAGGGTTAGCTACCGGCAAGGGCACTCCTCAGCGGTCATCAGCACAAAAACGAATGTTTGTATAATCATTCAATTATGATAGCCCGTTCTAAGTTTCACGACGACAGGGCTGCTGCATCCAGGCTTGGCTTTCAATGAGAGTACTCCTCAACGGTCGACTGCACCAAATTTTGTATACGCATTCAATTATGATAGCCCGTTTTAAGTTCCACTATGACATGGCTGCTGCATCCAGGGTTGGCTCGGTACAGAGCGTTTTAATAAAAGCTTCTTTTTTAACAACTGTTTTTACTATTAACTTATTATTATTTATTCTGGACAAGCTGCTTTGCTGATCAGATCTTGTAAAGCTAGTCATAAACAATATTCTCAAGTTTTTAGGTACAAATCCAGTCTGTTTTTAAATTGATTGACAGAGCTTGTAGTATATTCCTTATGCCCACAACTCTATTTTGCAGAACGTTCTTAGGGAGGCACCTGGCTTAAAAAGCCAAAAAAAAACAATTTTTTGTGTTTTTTTTTTAACTTTGAGTTGAAATCTATCCATGAATCTTTTACCTTTGAAATAGCTGATAGTCTCAGATTGCTATAAATATAAAAAACTTACTACTTTTCTGTAAAGAAAACTTAACCCCTCAAATGAATGGCGATTAGCTCGGGTTGCCTACGGCAAAATGTATATAAATTTATATTTACATTTACATAGAGCGGGGTTTACTATAGAGCTATAGCATTACTATAGAGCGGATTACTATAGAGCGGCGCGCATTTACATTTATATTTACATGGATATAAATTTATATACATTTTGTATACATTTTGCCGTAGGCAACCAGAATTGGTAGCCTCACATTCGAGGGGTTAAACGCGTTTTTCTCAAAACCATATTTTTCAGATTTGCGCAGGTGATAAAAAAAACTACTTGACTGATCGAGCTGTTCCAAAAAAAATATTTAAGATTATTAAATTCTCTTCTGTTGGAACTAAAAAAAATAAGATTTTTTTTTTTATAAATACATATATATATTTTTACTAGTTAAACACAACATTTTGGGGCGAAAATCGATTTTAAATCTTTAAATCCTTGAAAAATTATAAAAATACGTTTTAGTTCATCTACAAAATACACATGTAAAAATTAATATCTTAGTATGACTATACCAAACGTTGGTTCTTCCCATTCTTCTTTATAGATCGGAAACGTGGACGTTACTACAATCGGACCTCAAAAAGTTCGAAGTCTTCCAAATGCGATGCGATGATTCTCGGTGTCTCACTCTGCGACCGAATTCGAAACGAGACCATTAGAGAAAGATGCGATCTAGTAACAACGATCGAAGAAGAAGTACAAAAACGTCGACTACGATGGTTTGGCCGTGTTTGCCGAATGAACGATAATCGCTTGCCACGTAAACTTCTTTGGCAAGACCGTCCGACAGAATGGAGAATTCAGCGATCGGCACCGAAGAAAACCTGGCTAAATAACATCAAAGACGACCTTAAAAATCAACGATTATCGGTTAGGGATGCCCGAGACGTGGCAAAAAATCGTCAAGAATGGAAGCGAATCGTGAATGGAGTACGAGATCCAGCGGCACCAACAGCAACGTATTGGCTGCGAGGGCGACCCCCTCCCCAATCGCCGGCTACGGAATAAATAAATAAATAATCTTAGTTTACTTCTTTTGTTTCAGGCAAAATTACTGCTGTAATTAGTGATAAAATTAAAGCAATAAAAAGTGATATTACCTCAGCGCCTTCCGCTTCTGCCTGTTCCGCCAACCATTTCACCAGATGTCCAAGTCTCACCACATAGTTTCCATGATTATACATTGGTAAACCTACGATAAACACCATTATTTACTCGTTAAAATGAATCTGAAAAATACTTACAGTGGGTGGCCATCACATTAGGACCACCATGCTTCTTCAGTACTAATTGGCATATTTCAATATTTATAGACTTAAACTGTAATATTTTCTGGTATCTACATTATTTATTTTAAAAAATAAATTTAAATAGTACATTTTTCTCTAATTCAACATTCAATATCCGACTAATAGCTTGACTCAATATTTGTTAATTTCATTAATTTTATATATATATATATATATATATATATATATATATATATATATATATATAGAAATATTTGATAGTTTTTTGTATATATTATTTTTAGAATTGATCAATAAGATGATTATAAAGTAAATAATTATAAAAGCCACTTACATCGTGACGAAGGATTCCCTTGATTGGATTCGGGAATGCTTTAGGTGTTAACGAGAATGATGAATGCCTCTCACTTGCGGAAAGAGGAGTAGGTTTAAGTTGGGCCCATTTTTCAACTAGTAAACGCTCACCCTTCATCCAATTATCTCAAAAATTAAGCTACAATCCTTCTTTATACGTAAACTCACTCAATTTCCTATTATTTCAGGGGAAATAACAAGACAAGACGAGCTACTTGACAGATGGAAGAATTTAAAATTTCGAATTTCGTTTTTTTATTTTCTAAAGGTGCGATATAAAGAAGCTGCGATCAATATTCAGCTGAAAACTTAAAACTAAAAGCGTGACATGCCCTCATATCAATGAAAGGAAGCAGTCAGCTCTTTCCTATTAGTTGGAAAGATTACCTTTAACCTAAATGGATTATTTACAATGAACGAAACATAAAATATGTAAAAATTCAATATTTTGAAATATTTGATAGTTTTGTGTATATATTCTTTTTAGAATTGATCAATAAGATGATTATAAAGTAAATAATTATAAAAGCCACTTACATCGTGACGAAGGATTCCCTTGATTGGATTCGGGAATGCTTTAGGTGTTAACGAGAATGATGAATGCCTCTCACTTGCGGAAAGAGGAGTAGGTTTAAGTTGGGCCCATTTTTCAACTAGTAAACGCTCACCCTTCATCCAATTATCTCAAAAATTAAGCTACAATCCTTCTTTATACGTAAACTCACTCAATTTCCTATTATTTCAGGGGAAATAACAAGACAAGACGAGCTACTTGACAGATGGAAGAATTAAAATTTTTATATATATATATATATATATAAATACAAACGGAGCTGCCATGGAATTTACTGACAGAGTCGGGCCCATCATAATATTATTTTTTTTACACTTCTGGGGGGTGAGCAGTGGATTCCGGACTTACGAACCGGCTGTGGTAGGTTTAGGACAGCTGTCTTGCCACATGTGAGCGTTCACCTTACCACCCATTCACTCCCCCTTTGAAGCCAAGGAATTTGAGATGCGCAAATCGCAGTTTTAGATAATTTTTCTAAGAGTTGATTATTTTTATGGAAAGGCCAAAATCTTTAAAGAGGTGAAATAGAGATTTAGCTGGCAGGCCACAAGCACCAACTTCCACCGCGTGAAGGTGAACAGTGAAGCCGTTCCGGGTTACGGCATTTGCAAGATCATGGTATTTATTTAATTTGTACTCGTGGTCTTTTGGGATATTTGATTCCCATGGAACAGTTAATTCTACAATAAGAGCACCTTCCGAGATAGAGAGTAAAGAGTTATATCTGGACGAAGGGCTGTGCATCCGAGACTTTCAGGAAATTTATACTGCTTAGAGACCGAATCGACCTCCAGAATCCAATCTGTAGCTTTCTCAATTATTGAGAAAGGTTTTGTAGTTAAATGTTTTTTGCCTTTAGAGCCATCCCGCACAAACTGTATTGGGGGTTTGGAGGATACTGTCAAACCCTTGTTGGCACGAGCCACTGAGAGACTAATTACCTCGCGAATAACAGTGAGAACTTTGTCATGGCGGTAAGTGTACCGTCCTTGACCTAAGGCCACCTTGCAGCCAGCTAGAATGTGTCTAGCTGTGCAAGGGGTATTGCTACAGAGGGGACAAGAACTATTCTCGGCAAAGCTCCAACGAGCGAGGTTACTGGGGTCTGGAAGTGTATGCTGAAAGGCATTCAAATAAAATTTCAGCATCTCTGGCGTCCAGTCATAGAGCATTACCTTCCAGTGCATTGGAGGCGGAATGCAAAAGTCCCCAATTGTTGTTCAATCATTCTGGCATTGAAGGCCAATAGCATGAGCCATACTGTTGCTGTCGTAATCTCCCCGCAAAAGAGACTTCTTCAAGTCCACGTCGCTCGTGGTTGTACTGCCATACCCCAGACCAGTGCCATTCTGGCTGATTCCAGTAAGGAACTTTTTGTGGAAGTCTACGCGGGCTTGTAGATCATTTGAATCACTACGGCCACTTATTACGTGCTTCGATATTGCCGGATCTTTGGAATTGCACAGAATCGATTTTTTTTTACATTATATTAAACCTTCGACTACGTAACGACCAAATTTGGTTGCATATCAGAACACCATTGACTCCGTAATGACCAATATTGGCGGCTTGCTCCCGGAGCGCACAGTAATATTATTTTCTAATTCTAACGCATCCTAAAATCTATACCAAATATCTCATTATTACCATAGATACATAGACGGCCGCTAGAATAATTTCGCGTGTCTTTTGGCGGATATTTCTGGTAAAATTCCATTGTCAAACATCATCAATTTTTTTTTCAAGAAATCATCAAAATTTTTATAGGTTTCTATAAGCTAATATCTAAATATTTTTGTATGTAAATAAGCCAAACAAAATATTACATTTGATACAAAATCTAATAAAGATTGCGATAGTATTTACAATTTCTAAATAGGGATCCGTATTTTTCCGTAAGACAAGTACAAGTTAGAAATGCCGAGTTTTTTTCACTTTTTCGACTTTCTCATATTTATTCATAATTATCTAATTGTTTTACAAAATGAGATTTCATTATTCTATATACGAAATTTTAATGCAATCATTGCACAGTTATTCTTTTTATGATTGCTATAGTAGTTCCATAGTTATAAAACTTTTTGTCGAGCGGGGCGATATTGCAAGAAATTCCAATAAATTGCCGCGGTCTGCTATGAAATTATGCCGCTACTCGAAGGGTTAAAATAAGTACCCACTTGTATCAATATAATAAGCAGTTAAGTACATAACTTCTTTAACTATTTAAAATGTTTCTTTAACATCATCAAATATATTTAAAAAAAGATCAAAATATATTATTTTGGAGTAAATATTTACTGGAATAACGATGCGGCCCACACTAATCCCACATAGGGCATCCCACATAGGCATCACACTGAATGTTAAATTAGAGAAAATGATATTTGTATATTTATTTATTAAAATTAAAAATGTGGACCTAAGAAGGTATTGCATTTTAAAAGTTGAGAAATATTAAATTATAATTTTTTTTTAAAAAACTAAAAACACGCTTTTATAAATGCACGTAAAAACCAAAAAAAATATTCTATTTATACTCTCCATGTACAGATCTATATACATTATATACAGGGATCTATGTCAATATTTACATTATTTACACTCAATATTTACAAGTCAATATATCATAGGTTTGTTATAACCTTGAAACCTGATCGTGTTCAAAGTCCATTACGTGACCATTCTCACAAGTGCAAACACGACTATGATACAATATTCCATCATGGAATGCCAATTCCTGTCTTCCGGCTTCATCATCAGACCTTGAAACTTAATCGTCGTCAAAGTTCATTACAAGACCTTTCTAACAAGTCCAAACACGGCTATGATACGATATTCCATCATGGAATACCAGTGCCTATCTTCCGGCTTCATCACCTTGAAACCTAATCGTGGTCAAAGTTCATTCCAAGACTTTTCTAACAAGTCCAAACACAGCTATGATACGATGTTCCATCATGAAGTTCCAGTTCATATCTTCCAAATCCATCATCAGATCAGTTCGACAGTACCATATTATTGTATTGTCATCAGAACTACAACATACAGCTGCCAATTTTCATGACGCTACGATCCTTGGAAGATGGTTAAATTAGTTACCTTAGATTCCATTACATAGTTAGTTACATACAGGTCGACCTAATAAAAGCGTGTTAAAAATGCTAATTAGTACTGAAATCGCATGGTGGTCTTAGACCACCCACTGAAAAAATAGTAATTTAATTACCTGGTACTATAGGAATCGGAATTCGTCCGGACTTAGTCAAATAACCGAATTTATCGACCGTAACTGGAGTGTTTAGCGGAGCTCCTTTTTCCTTCCAATCTGGAATGAGCTCGTTTAGCGCTATGGGATCCACGCAAGCTCCTGATACAATGTGCCCTCCAGACTCCGCTGCTTTCTCCAGGAGTGTGATTCTGAGTTCCTGTAAGAAGGTAAAGATTCAATGTTGATAGGAAGAGCACAGATGACATATCAGTCTGTGCTTCTTAGTCCAGATCATTACCCGGGCTGTGCTTTTTACAAACTCGAGTATCTTTAACCTTTAACAACCATGGACGATAGGATGATGCTGTAAGAATTGTCTCCAGCTGCCTTAAACCTACTACCGTTGAAAATCTTTATCCGCTCATCGCCATCGCTACCCATTCAAAACGCCTAATTGTGATCGCCTCAAATCGCAAAAGTCATTCTTGAGCCGCACACAACTGCTCCAAGGTAGTCAATCTTCGAACTGCATCACTCAATGGAGGGCTTCACTTTAAAATCAAAATCAAAATGTTCTTTATTCATATAGACACAATTAAATATTATTTTTAATTTATGTTCTTATGATGCGTAAAAGCCTTACTCCCAAGCCGTTTTGTCATTTACATAATCAGATATTGTATAGTATGCTTTTTCATACAATTTTGCTTTGATAGTAGCTTTAAACTTATTTACAGATAGTTCTCTAATAGTATGAGGAAGTTTGTTATAGAAGCGTATACATTGTCCCAAAAAAGAATTGCTTATTTTGTGGAGACGAGTAGCACGTACAACAAGGTTATGCTTATGTCTAGTATTAACATTATGAGTGTCGCTTTTTTTTTAAACTTGTCAATATTCTTGTGGACATACAACAGATTTTCGTGTATATATTGTGATGCAACAGTAAGAATATTTATCTCTTTGAATTCTTCTCTAAGTGAAACCCGAGGACCAAGTTTATATATAGCTCTTACTTACAGCACGTTTCTGTTGGCACTTGGCGAGGATGTTAATGAACAGATTTCAACGGGGTCCTATGTCCCCCTATACCACCTGGCGTAGTCTCAACAGACTGAGGGTGAGTATGACAATATGCAGAGCCAATCTCATCCGCTGAAGCTACACAGAGAATCTAATAAGCGACTGGAACGCTGCAGAATGAAAAGCCTCTTATCCTGCCCGCAGTTGTCAACCCCAATCACACACCAGGACCCAAAAGAGGCAAACGACAAGGCCATCCAGACTGCATATTTTTGGAGAGACATGTCCTAACCTAGCCAGGACACATTATTTGGAAAAAAAGTTACAAAAAAACTAGACAAAAGCAAAATATAAACAAAAAAATCTATTATAAATAGGATAGAAAACGAATTTACCGCGTGAAATTTGTAGCACCCGACGTTTCGGTGACGTTGCAGCCGCCGTTGTCCAGGGTAGAGTGAAGAGCTGTCAATCCGTTTCTTTGCGGGTAGGCCGCATACGTCTTCCGCCACTGCGTAGGTTATAACGGTGGTGGGGGGCCGGGCTCGGAGCGCGGGAATTTTGAAAATCCGTCTTGCACACAACACTCACTGTATCCTGTCTTACGTCCTTGCGTTCGGCGGCGGGAACATTTTAAGAAGAGGGATCCACGCAGAAGAGAGTTTGTAACCGTCGTCTCTATTGAAGTTCGGGGTTCTTCTTATTTCAATGGCTTCCCGGATCATGCGAGGAAAGTAGAATTGTTCTTTGGATAGCACAATGGGATTTTGAAACTGCATCCAGTGGTTACTTCCGCTATCCAATATATGTTCGCAGATCGCCGATTGCCGCAAAACAACGGATTGACAGCTCTTCAGTCTACCCTGGACAACGGCGGCTGCAACGTCGCCGAAACGTCGGGTGCTACAAATTTCACGCGGTAAATTCGTTTTCTATCCTATTTATAATGTCAAACAACCGCAATAGTCTTCGATTTTAAAAAAATTCAATGCCAGGGGTAGGTTAATTAAAAAAGGAATTGCTACTCATTTTGCCAAAATGATGGATATCTAATTAATAAAACAACCGAATTCGGTAGTTCTGCAAATTCGTTTATGGACCACCATAAGCCTCCACGTATTCCGCATACCGTTCAGATTAAAAAGATGCTATAACCCCTTGAGTATGATACGACCAAATCTGGTTCTGAAACAATTATCCGTTGAGTATGATACGACCAGATCTGGTTCCGCGTTTTTTTCACTTCTTTGACGTTCTCATATTTATTCATAATTATCTAATTGTTTTACAAAATGATATTTCAATATTCTATATTCGAAATTTCAATGCAATCATTGTGCAGTTGTTCTTTTTATGATTGGTGTAGTAGTTTCGTAGTTATAGTACTTTAAGGTCGATGTCGCCGAAAATCCTGCAAAAGAGACAGATGCATCCATGAAAATACCCATTTACTCCAAGGGTTAACGTAGAAGTTGAACAGTCGAAACTGTGAAGCTACGCTGTATGCATTCCGCTTGTAGAACTCACTAGGAACTCGGAGTTGTGTCAATATGTGGGTTAGAACATAGTGCCTGAATTGTGGCTATGTAATAATTAATCTACTGCAGTAAAAAGATTTCAGAACAAATGCGATAGAATTTGATTGATTGTATTATCCTTTTGTGACTAACCAAGACTTAGTTACTTAGAGAAAATTTATCAATTACCTGTCCTTTTTCAGCGGCAAGTTGTCTCGCTCTGATGGCAGCTGCTGTGCCTGCAGGGCCGCCTCCAATGATGAGAATATCGGTCTCCTCTACCATACGTTCCATATTGATTTCTATAGCAAAAATGTTTTTTATTAGACCTCACATAAAATAAATATTTTTCACCTTTAAACTTTTGGCGAGGTGCAGGCAATCAAATTTCAAAACTATAGCAAATTTTACGTTAATATCTTTTTAAACACTCCAGCCCCCGGATTCCGAAGCGACGATACGATATACGATTGCCGCCACTCGAAACGGGAGCGGAAGACTGTTATCGTACGTTGACAGATTGTAAATTATCGCACTGCGCTTAGGCGGCTGATCGACAATCGATAAATAGAGCGAGACATTCTTCCGCGTCTGCATCAAACTTGTTCAGGAGATTTTTGAAGAATTACTGCGAATTCATTTTCTGACAAATCGTGTAAATATACTGCAATAAAATCTGCTTACATACTTCGCTCGCTGTACACTTATCGTCATCGTCAGACGACATCTCACGTGCTGCCGTCTGTCCTAACCTTACTTTTGATGTTCCAAGGACGATCGAAAACATGGCTCTTTGCCTTAACTAAAGTGAGTACTTAGCTTCTTATTTCATGGTACGTTTAAATGTCGCTATAGCTAGGCTTACCATAATCATAAAGGTCTAAACCGGGACAGCCTGGGGGTGGGGGGGGGGGGGGGGGGGGGGAGGGTTAGGGCAAAAAACACAACAAATTTAGGTTGTACTATAAATAGTTCTAATATTAGTAGGAGATTTTTAAATTATAAAAGTGAAGTATAGCTCGTACTTCTCGCTGGAGTGAACCTTTTTCAATAATTCATATTTTTTTTTTCATAGAAGTCGTTGCATGTAAAACCAAAGTTAAGTTTACAGTGCAGTAATGCTCATACAGTAGACTCCAGCATGCGGCCTCCATCATCCGGCCAAATGTGTTTCATTACCGATTCTTTATAATATGATATTATTATAAATAGGATAGAAAATGAATTTACCGCGTGAAATTTGTAGGACCCGACGTTTCGGTGACGTTGCAGCCGCCGTTGTCTAGGGTAGACTGGCGGCGGCTGCAACGTCACCGAAACGTCGGGTCCTACAAATTTCACGCGGTAAATTCGTTTTCTATCCTATTTATAATGTCAAACAACCGCGATAGTCTTCGATTTTATATTATATGATATTATTAGACTAATTTGGACATTTTATTTAAAGTTGAGTATCATAATTATGTAATTTATTCCTATTTTCTTTCATATTTATTCCTAGTTCATCCTGATTATTGCTTTTTATTAAAAGAAAGCTTATAGGAAGCTGATATAGGCAAAGCGACTAACAAGCTGTTTCATTAAAAAAACATCTATGCCTACGCCGCGCGCGCCGCACACCACCATACACTTGTTCGCGCCACAGTATACGGTATCTCTGGCATCGCTAAAACCCGACCGGGATAAAATCTCAAACCGGCCGGGACCAATGTCTGAAACCGGGACAATCCCGCTTAAACCGGGACGTATGGTAAGCCTAGCTATAGCACCTTGTTCCACTGGCTTGATTAGACTGGTAACATTTGGAGAATGGAAACACACAACAATATCGCCACTTTTTGAATCGCAATGATAAGTAGGCGCATTATCAAATACCTATTCGGATAACCCGATTTCGGTTAATCGGGGTTCCACTGTATTACAAAATATTGCAAAATGACATTTTGCATTAAAGTAATCTGTAGAATGCACAGAGAAATAGGGTATTTTTTTATAATACCGTAGACGTATCTGTCTGGTGATTTTAACAACTGTCCCGATATGTTTATTTGCACCATTGAGGTTAATAACTGTTATTATTACGACCATAATAAATAGTATTTGGATACGCCGGATTGAAATATATATATAATATCGCATTTAGTAAAACGGCTGGTGTATCGATATTAAAAATGCCTGCGAATTTACTGAATTAGTTTTTAAATTCTCATTCCGATAGTGCTATCTCCTTTTCCTATTTCCTCTCGTTAACTGAAGGAAAGAAGAAGAAGAACATCGCCGGTGGGCAGTCTATCACGAGTGTTCGCTTCGATACCGACCGCGAGCCGCCCGCCGCTGCACACCCGCTGTAATTCCGCTTTTAAAACCCGCAAACGAAACAATTAGTGCTCGTGAAATATATATATTTGACAATTAAATTACCGCCGCGCTGTGATGTGTGACTTGAGAAGTTGATTTACGAAGCTGCAAACGGACATTTAATAAGGTAAACGAGATCCCATTTTTCGAAACTTTTCTATTCCAAAGTACCGCAAAATACAGTTCACTGCCCTTTTTTATTCCAAAACTATTAGCATTATTTATTATTTTATTTGTTTTTAAACTAGCAGCTTTGTTGCTGTACAGATCAGGTGCTTTTTACTGAAGTCTATAGCCTTTTTTAATATTCCAATGGCTCTCTGTTTCATCGACTATGCCAAAGCTTTTGATTGTGTGGACTGGGGGATGATGTTTGAGGTTATGCGCGATATGGGGATCCCAAACCACCTTATATTCCTCATACAGAGTCTGTACATGGAAGGCGCTTCGAGAGTAAGTTTGGACGATGAGCTTTCGAATTCCTTCAAAACAGAGAGAGGCGTCAGACAAGGGTGTATATCTCCGAAACTCTTAAATTTGATCGGCGAACATATAATGAGAAAAGTCCTAGACGAACGGGAGGGTGGAATTCGCATTGGAGGTCTCAGAATCAACAACCTAAGATTCGCCGACGACACGACCATCATAGGTGCCGATGAAAATGAGTTGGCGACCCTATTACGCAGGGTGGAGAAGGAAAGCAAGGAATATGGACTGCACATGAACCGCAGCAAGACCAAACTCATGTTTGTGGACCGGACTGGAACCATGCAACACACCAACGAGCTGAGTGACCTTCAAGCTGTGAAAGACTTTGTCTATCTGGGCTCCATGATATGCAACGACGGAAACTGTGAAAAGGAAGTTTCACACAGAAGCCAGATGGCAAGATCGGCCATGAGCAAGCTAGAAAGGCTGTGGAAGAATCGGGGTATAAGCAAGCGGACTAAGGTCAGGCTGGTTCGAGCCGTGGTTACTTCGCTCTTTGTAATTTTTTTGATAGGTGGATCTAGTTGGTGAGCTAGCTCTAAGAAATCAGATACACTTTCTGCTATTTCACTGGGTCCTTTGTTCGGGTTCGGTATGAAGACTCCATCCAGGTGTTTAGCAAATGTTTCAGCCTTCTCCATATCGCTTTTGGCCCAAGTATTATTATTTTTGCGTATTGGTGGTTGCGACAGTATAGGTCTTTTAATACTTTTTGTTGCCTTCCAAAGGGAGTAATTTGTTGCGGCTGACGTATCCAGGTTTCTGACGGACTTTTCGAACCCTTCATTTCGGAGTTCACTTAGTAGTTTTTTGAGCTGCGCAGATATTGTACGATATTGTGGAACGTCTTATCTACGGGAAATCTCGTTTGCTGCCAGCGTTTCCTTGCCTGGCGTTTTTTGGTTAGAAGCTCCCTTACCATTACAGAGCTATTTTGTTCGGTAGTTTTCGTCTTTGTCGGCGTAGAACTCCATGCTGATTGTTGTATACAGTTGTTGAAGTGCTCAACTGCTTCTGTAATGTTATCGTCAGTTCTCAGGGGAACTTTGTCATTAAGCGAAGATGCTACAAGGTCCTGGAAGAGATTCTAGTCGGTTTTATGACTGTGGAGCTTACAAGGTCTAGCAGCAGGCAGAATGTGGTTAGTTAAAGTTACAATAACCGGTGAGTGGTCGGACGATAATTCTAGGCTAGATTCACACTTCAGGTGAGTATTAACTATGCCCTTTGTTACGCCGAAGTCTATTAGATCTGGGATTTTTTTCCTGTCGGTAGGCCAGTACGTTGGTTCTCCAGTTGAGACAATATTTAGACTTGAAGCTTTAATCGCACTTAGTAGTTGCCGACCTTTAGAGGTTATTAATCGTGATCCCCAGAATGTGTGCTTGGCATTATAGTCTCCACCAGCAATGAATCTGTGACCTAGCGATTTAAAGAATTCCTTATAGGTGTCACTTTTTATTTGGTGTTTGGGTGGACTATATAAAGCCGATATACATAGTGGACCCTTCCAGTCTTCAACTATAATATTAGTTGCTTGTATTTCTTGTGTACGGTAGGGTAGTACTTCATAATGTCTGATATTTTAATTAATTAGTATCGCTGATCCTCCATGTGCAGCGCCATCTGGGTGCATAGTATGATATAATCTATATCTAGGAATTTTGAAGTGGCTCTTTTCAGCAAAGTGCGTTTCTGAGATTAGTAATATATCGACTTGGTGAATTTCTAGAAAAGATTTCACCTCTAAGGTGTGTTGTGACAGCCCATTTGCATTCCAAATGACTAATTTAAGGCCGAGCATTGCAGCTTTGTCTTGAGGTTCACGAGGAGGTTTGTCATAGTTGTCATCTGTTGCATGATTTGATGGAGCATACCTATTAGTAGATTATTCAGATCCTTAGGATCATTTTCGGACTGAGAATATAGTTTGTCATTTATCAGTGGAGCTTGATTTCCATCCTTATTTTTTATGGATTGAGCGTAAGTCCGTTTAGTCTGTAAAGTTCTTTGCTCACTGTGGATTGTTTTGTTTGTCCGGATTGTGGCTTTAGTCGGTTGAGGTTGTTGACTTCTCCTTAACGGGGGGTATTTTGATTTTTGTATTTCTTTAAAGACTGTGCATCCTTTATAGTTTGCTGGATGATTTCCCTCGCACAGCACACATTTAACATCACTGGATCTACCAATTCTTCCGCAGTTTATTGATAGATGAATTCCAGCACATTTTATACATTTGGGCTTGCGGTAACAATAAGTTTTAGTATGACCATATTGCTAGCAGTTCGCACATTGAGGTATGTCACGCTTGAAATGTGGTGGTTCGATGATGATGCGGCAATTAACCCCTCAAATGAATGGCGATTAGCTCGGGTTTGCCTACGGCAAAATGTATATAAATTTATATTTACATTTACATTTACATAGAGTGGGGTTTACTATAGAGCTATAGCATTACTATAGAGCGGATTACTATAGAGCGGCGCACATTTACATTTACATTTATATAAATTTATATACATTTTGTATACATTTTGCCATAGGCATCCATTATTGGACGCCTCGCATTTAAGGCATTAAGCAGGAATTTAATGTAATAGATAGTTTTATTTTCACTACTTGGTTTTATTTCTACTATGAAGATTGGCAGAGGTTTTTTTGACAATCTTTGCTTGATGTTCCATATGTTGGTAACGATATGACCAAGTTCGCTTAACTCTCTCTTAATCTCCTCAGTATCCGTAGAGGGATGTATGTTTTTTAGGACTACTTTAAAGTTCCTTTCTTGCTTCGGCTTGTAGGTATAGAATTCGGTGTCCTTCAGTTCTAATTCCTTTACAATCATAGAGTAAACTTCCTGAGTTTTTGGTTGAATTCTAACCTGTTCATTATGGAACACTTTAATTTCGTAATTCCCATTTGCATGGTCATTAAGCAGCTGGATCAGTGGTTGTATGTTGCTGACCTTGTCTACAAAAATAGGTGGAGGTTTGGCTGATTTTTCCTTAGGTTTAGCAGGGGTTTGATGGTCAGTATTCTCATCTTCAGTTTCGAGTATGGAGAATCTATTAGACGTTGATATGGGCTGCCCTAGCCAGTAGGCATTGAATTTGGTTTGTTTCGGATTTTTTGTTGTTTCAGGGCTTTCCAGTTGTCTTTTCCCACCTGTAGCTACTGTACATTCTCCTTCGCTATTATCAACCATGTTTAAAACCATTGTTAACAATGGTTTTAAACTTTTAACTTTGGTAACTTCTGCGTCATATAAAAGACACTTCAAAAAGTGAGCAGATTTTTTTCATTTTTTTTTAAAGCCTAGAAAAAGTTAAAAACGACCAACGTCAAACAGACCCAGTGTACACACCTTTTCCCGAAGAATATATTGTACACACGCCGGGTTAAGTTTAATATATTGCGAGTCCGAAGATATTTCCTATCAGATTTAGCATTAAAATGATTGAATCTATTAGTGGTTTTTTTTGTATTTATTATATTTTTGGTTTATTTTTGGTGTTGCTACCAGTTATATATTTTTGATTTTTTAACATCACCCGACTATATTCACCACACTTATTCTGAAACTGCAATTATCTTTTGTCGGACTCAATAAATAAGAGAGATATAGGCATTTAAAGAAGTGTCAAACGCTAATAAACGTTAGGTTATTTTTTAGGTTAGTTTTTTTTAAAAACAATTTATAAACACCTACTTGTCAGTAGGTAAGGTTAGTTTTTTTTAAACCATCATAAAAATAAAAATAAAATAAAAAAATATATATAAGTAGACATAACTTTTTTTTAAATTTAGCATTAAAATGATCGAATTTAGTAGTCTTTTTTTTTTTGAAAAATAGGCGAGATAGCAATACCCAATATATTCCTTTTTTTATAAATGAAAAAGGTAGCAATACCTAATAAATTCCCGAATTCCTTAAACACAAAAAAAAAACAGGAAATACCTTTCCATCTTGGGTCCTGTTCCCTCGGGTGTATTGTGTAGTGAGTGGTAATTTTCGGAAATTCGCTGGAATAAAAGCGAATTCCCGGAGAACACAGTCGACCAGCTGAAATTTATTAATTCCATAATGAAAAGTCCCGACAACGTCATAGTCGACTTTTGTAACGCTAAAATTAATTTGAACTTTGGACCTTGTAACACTGATTAAAACACTATAATCACTGAAATCTCATTAAACTACATTTAATAAACATTATCTATAAGAAAACAAAGATAAATAAAGCGCTTCAACAGCGAAAGAATTGAAAAAATATGGTAAAAATAAGTCTTCGCTTCGTAGCACCAAGCCAAACAAAACTGCTATTATAGCTACCTTTATACACATTCTACACTTTTAAAACACATACCGTATTTAGCAGATTTGGCAACAGCCGCCATCATATTATTTTCCGTTCAATAAATTGAAATAAACGAATACTATGGCCAACGAATACTATGTTAGTAATTTTCCAATGTTGATTTCAGATTTGACATTGATTTTGACATCCCGGCAGAATGGTGTTGCTAGGATTCAAAATAAAATATAGGATTAGAAAAGGGGGGCGCCAGTTTTGCATGCGGCAAACTTGCACAAATGTCACTTTTGACAGCTCCAAATTTGTTGAGGGCAGATTTGCAGGAGGCAACCTTGCAGGCGGCAACCTTGCAGGTGGCAACCTTCAGTACAGTTTTTAAGTTTTTCTGTTAGGTTAGGTTAGGTTTTTCTTTCTCTAAAATCGAAGTGACATTAATTACCGGCATCCTTGTAGTGGATGACTTTTATACATCAAACTAAACATTAAAAAAAATGTTTTAAGTTTTTCTGTTAGGTTAGGTTAGGTCATTTTGACATTAATTGCAAAACTGCCTTCTGCAAGATTGCCTTCTGCAAAACTGCCGCCTGCAAGAATGCCGTCTGCAAGATTGCCGTCTGCAAATTTGCCTTCTGCAAGTTTGATGGGACCCTTATGGGGCGTTTAAACTCTCGCGCGAGGCGCGAGGCGAGACGCAAAACCATGTGCGTAAACAAACGGAACAGAGGCAAAGCTTCTAGCAAGTAGGTAAACATTTTGTACGCTCGTTAGAAGCTTTGCCTCTGTTCAATTTGTTTACTGATATGGTTTTGCGTCTCGCCTCGCGCCTCGCGCGAGAGTGTAAACGGCCTATTAGAAAATACGGTGCATTGTTAGGCCCGTTCCACACTTTCGCCAATGTTGGCCATTAATGAAGCTGTACGACCTTACCACAGACTACGAAATAACGTTGAAAGTCCCTATTAAGTCTGTGAACGTTGACCATCGAAACATCGATCAGTGGAAACATCGATGGAACATCAGTGGAAACACTAAACAGAAACTTCTATGTTATATATTAGATAATACTAGAATATTTATGTGAGAGATTCTAAATAAAGCTAAATTGTTTAATCAAAAAAAAAATATGTAGGTAGGTATGGTACGATTATTTACTGAGCGTTCACTAAATGTACGTCCAGTTTCACGGCGTTCAGTAAGCTTGGGAGTGGGGAAGGTTAATAAGCGAAATTATTTGTTTGGCTTCTGCTGGCAACTTGACATTTGATGCAGCGGCGTTCGTCAATCAAATCGTATTGTGCTATGTTAAAACGAAGCGCTCCTACAAAATTTCGATGTCCGCTGAACGAAAACCTTGACAGATTAGGTTAAAAATGTCGAGGAGCGTCTTTCGTTTTGGATTTGTTTTATTTCTCGCTGATTTATAGTATATCTGCGTAAACTAGCATTGGGTTTTAAGCGGTAAGTTATAATTGACGGACAGGTATACTTTTTTCTTCATTTAACTATTTTATACGTGTCGATAATCCGATTTGCATCAGTGGACGCTTGGGCAATTTCGCATTTTATTGACTTGTTTTATGAGTTTAATTGATTCGTTTGGTTATTTGCAGACGTTGAATTTATTTTCCGAGTGATTCAGTTGATTTGCTGGTTTAATTTGACGCCCAGGTATTTTTTCGATTGTTTCCCCGACGTTGGACGTTAGGCTCCGGATTAATACTCGTTAGATGCCATTAAATGCCTGCCATACACGAAGCTTGCATCCGATTTAATACAATGATATACATGTTTTCATTTTGCAAGTCGTCAAGCATTTTGTATGTTTCTATTAGATCTCGCTGCCTACGTTCCTCTAATGTTCTTAGACAAAGTTCTTTCAGTTTGTTTGTACGGTTCGTTCCTCAGTGATCGTCGCTCTTCTCTGCACTCTCCAGGTGCTCTATATCTTCTAGTTATTAGCGATATGTACTTAATGTATCCTTATTATTATGGTACATTCAGACGCTACATTCAACGGGCATGTAAATAGGTTGCCCGCCTCTGTTTGTGCTCATGTTTGTCGTTGATTGCCAGGAGAAACCCAGAGAATCTGGAGAAAATGCTTTCCGGGGGTCAAGTGGAGGGAAAAAGAAGCAGAGGCAGATCACCGGCCAGATGGAACGACCTCATCAATGAAGTTACAAAAGGGTCAATACAATCTGTCACCCGCTATGCAGAAGACAAACTGTTGTCTAGTGGCCACGATCCTCAGTAATGAGGGAATTGTCTATGAATATAAAACGTGAAGACTTGAAAACAAGACATATTTATATGTCTCAATACAAAAATATATGGAGATGTATCCCTTAAGAGCGCGCATTCGAGTGGCCTACTTGAGAGGCTACTTAAGTATGGTTTCTGAATAGTAATGTGCTAAGTTAGGGCACACTTAAGACGAGGGACCCCTTAAAGTAAAGTAAAGTAAAGTAAAAGGTATTTATTTCCAATACAACCATACAATTGTGTAGGAATGACAGTAATTAATCTTAAATTAGTTACTCAATTTAGACAAGAGATGATATACAATATATAGTTTTAAACTTACCAATTTACGAAAACATAGACTATAATATGATAACAGTTTACAACAAAACAATTAACGGTAAATAATATGTATTAGATTAAATGGGTAGATACGATGCTATGTATTTTCAAAATATTTTAAGAAGTCGTTATGGGCATACATGTTGATTTTAAGCAGATAGACTCGGATGGATCTCTTGAAAATATCAATGTTTTTAATTTCTTTTAATCTTTCGGGCAATTTATTGAAAAGTTTGAGGCCTAAGTATCGACTAGTCGCCTGGAACTTGGCAGTACGTGCTACGAACGGTTGGAGATACAGGGTTTTATTCCTGGTGTCATGCCGATATACTTCCTCGTGGGATATGGCCGAGCTCTTATTGCAATAGAATTCGCAAAGAGCTTCTTGAGCAAAAATCGCATATACGGTCAATATCCCTAGTTTTTGGAAGTGTTCACGACATGACTGCCGTGGACCAATACCTACTATCGCACGTATGGCTCTTTTCTGGAGAGTGAATACACTGTTGATGTGTGCTGCATTACCCCATAAAAGAATACCATAGCGCAGGTGTGACTCAACTAGCGCGTAATAGGCCGATATTACTTCAGTTCTCTCCAAACAATTTCTGATGCGTAATAGAGCATAGCAGGCTGACGAAAGTTTTGACTTAACGTGCTCTATATGTAGATTCCATGACATCTTTTCATCCAGATGTAGTCCGAGGAATTTAACTGATTCCGCAAGTTCAACCGGGTAGTTAACTTTTATAGATGATGTCTTGCTATTAAAATTTAAAATAACAGTTTTAGACATATTTAGAGACATCTTGTTCGCATTAAACCAATCATCAAGTTCACCAAGAGATGTATTGAGATTGGCAGTGAGCGTATTTATGTTGTCAGCTTCAACTACAGCGCTAGTATCGTCTGCAAATTGGGTGACTTCACATTTAGATAGATTTGGACTCAGGTCATTTATGTAAATAATGAAAAGCAACGGTCCAAGAATTGAGCCTTGGGGTACTCCAATATTAACAGTAAGTATTTCGGAAGTTGCTACGGACTCGATTAGATCTCTGCCAATATTGGCTATTTCTACTTTTTGCATTCTGTTTTGCAGATAAGTCTTGAATAGGTTATTTGCCGTACCTCGGATGCCATAATAGTCTAATTTTGCAAGTAGAAGATCGGTTTGGACGCAATCAAAGGCTCGACTGAGGTCACAAAAAATGGCAGCCGAATACCTTTTCATATTTAGACATGTATGTATTTGATTGCAACACTTCAACATTGCCTGTTGGGTCGATTTCTTTTTCATAAAACCAAATTGTGTGTTGCTCAAAATATTATTTTTCTTCAAAAACTCACGTATCCTGACTTCTATTATTTTTTCTAGAACCTTAGAGAATACGGTCAATAAAGATATGGGTCGATAGTTTTCGATATTATGTATATCACCTTTTTTAAAGACCGGTACTATTTTTGCCATTTTATAGCATTCAGGAAAGACACCATTACTTAACGACATATTAAATAATATACTGAGGGGTTTAGATAAAATATCACTGGATTTCTTTAGTATATCAACTGGAAAATTGTCTATCCCAGTGGATTTTTTATTTTTCAATGAGTTTATAAATTTGGCTATTTCCATCTCAGATGTGGGTTTCAGGAATATCGAATTATAATTTTTTTTCATTAATTTCAACTTTTCATATGCTGTTGTAATTGGGGTCTGAATTGCAGATGCCAGACTTAAAGGTTTATTGATAAAGAAGTTATTGAATACGTTGCTCAAAACCAGAGCATTTGTTTCGAGTTTTTTATTTATTTCAATGGATAATGATACGCTAAATCCTTTTCTCAATTTTCCGGTTTCATCGTTTATAATGGACCATGCTGTTTTTACTTTATTTCGTGAGGAAAATATTTTTTGAGAGTAGAATTTTCTTTTAGCTGCGCGAATATCATTTCTTAACCTCGAATACATTTTATTGAAGAGTTTTCGATATAAAGGGTCATATTTGAACATTTTGTTTTTCAATATGTTTCTCTTTAACCTACAGCGATATACAAGAACTGGAGTAATCCATTGTTTGTTGGTAGGTTGGAGATAAACTTTTTTCCTTATTATTGGAAATGATTTCGAAAAGCAGTCATTTATCCGATTGTGAAACCACGTATAGGCCATATTAGTGTCATCTATTGTCTGAAGATAGTCCCAGTTTAACGATTCAACCCATTTTCTAAATACGGTGTGATTACTTTTAGCAAAGTTCCTCCTTGTTTTAAATACATAATTTTGAGTACGCTTAAAAACATCATCAATCTCAATAACATGAAATGCATGATCCGATAACCCGGGATCTATGGTCTTTAGGCGTATATTCGATTTAGGTATATTTACAATTATGTTATCAAGTAGGGATTCATTGCCAGTGACCGGATCTATTCTGGTGGGTTCGTTTTTGAATAAATGGCAGAAATTAAGTATCAACTGTGTATCCGATGTAAGTTTAAGACAAAACTACACATTTCCAGTGCAGTTTTTCGTATTATTCTGCGGTTGTATGGAATCGGTTGGGAATGGCTTTGCGATCGAAATCAATTGCAGTATTTAAGGACCACTTTAAAAGTTTATTATTAAAGGTAGATATTTAGATGTCATAATTTGATTTTATTTTAAAATAACTATTGCTAATTGGATTATTACTATTGTCTTCGTTTATTTATTAATTTGTAACCTGATTATTTAATGTTAAATATTTTGATTTTGATTATTTTTGGTTTATTATATGTAGATTATTAAATTTATGTAATTACGTTATTTTCTTTTAATATCATTTGATGTTAAATATCTTGATTTTGATTATTTCGATTTGTGTATTTATTTGATTATGATTATTTGGATTTTTTGTTTTAAGATTTATTTGATTTGGTTATTTTATTTTAAAAATCATATACCTATGTATCAATAATTAATAGGTGTGTCCTGAAAACCAGGATAAGAGATATCCTGAGGATACCCCTAATTTGCAGCGTTTGTAGCTTTATTTCATAGTCTTTGTCTATTTATAGTTTTAATTTTTAATCTGTGTGTTCTTGTTTTTTTTTGTATAGGTTTTTTATAACAGCTGCAAATAAATAAATAAATAAATAAGTGTCGGCTGAAAGTGTCGCAAAGAACCACTACCATTTTCTCGATTATTTTATATTTATACTAGTAAAAGTTCAGAACAAGTAAGCAGAGAAACACAGAGGCAGACAGCGACTGTCAGCGACCTGTTTTATATTATTTAGAGATTTTCATTTTCAGCTCTTCAACCGCCGCTTCAAAATGTCTCTCCCGAGCAACTATAAGCAGATGGGAATGACGATGCCCAGCCCACAGAACAATCCGCGTTCGTATACACTTCATTTACCTTTAAAAAAATATAATACTTAAAATATGATTTTTTATCAAGTCGTCTTAAGACGAAGGGTTTCGGGTTACACGATTTGCGCTTCGCTGCCACAGTCTCCCCCGATACGATCGATTGATAGTTTGGTTAAGTAATTGTGGTTTGATTGGCGTTTGTGAGAGTTCTGGCACTTATTTTGGTTCAAAATTTTTGAATTGTGTGTCCCACCGCGCATGAAGCAATGGGGTATATTTTATTTTGAAAATCCGAGACAAAGTGTTGTTGTATTGTGTATATTATTATCTGTGTTTTGCATTTTCTCTGCATTGTACAAATTTAGCAAATATACGGTTCGATTGCGGAGTAGTAATGACTGCTGATATTATTGTCTTATCCGTTTTTGTCTTAAACTTTTAAAATTTTTCTTCTTACGATGACACTTTTCTTGACCCACTCAAGTGACTATTTTTCCTAAAAGTCACAATTATGTTGCTCAAAGTACCGGAAAGTCGCTAAAATATCTTTGTTATTGTTTTAATAGCGTTTGCGGCAATAATAAATAAAACAACAGATTTCTAACTCACAATGCATGCCTATATTGTTTATTTTATTTATTCATATTGTTATTTAATAAACAATCACACAAAATGTAATAAACATTTGCTTAAGTTTAAAATATGTTAAAATGGGCTCAAATTTGACATAATAAACTTTTACCACTAATCTTACATTAAACTATGCCGTTTTCCTGGCTTGGCCCTGTCCTTACATACATTTTTGGCTTCATTCACCATTATTCTTCTCATGCATTCTCAATAAAAAAACAATGGTAAATAACACATTGTTCGAACCCCTCTCCTATCTCTGTAATGCATCATAACGTTTTACAAGACCCCCCTTCCGCCCAAATTGCGTTACGTAATACTTGGATGCCCCATTATGAGAGTCTCTTACGACCAACCATACCTACTACACAATATACACATAGTAGCTTTTTCTAGAATTAAATTGAAATCGAAGTGGGTAACGCAAGTGGGTACAACAAATCGTAATACGATTACTAGTCATTGTATCACAAGCGTCGTACATGCCGACTGTTGCCGTCGAATGAAATTTCGCGTATGGCCGGCACTCTGCCGACGTAGATATTCAAACGTTTGGGAAATTTGACAACCCTCACCCGCGCGTAACGCCAACTACAGGCTGCCCACTTCCCTCGCAACGCCTTGCCACTCGAGAGTGCACTTACTGTTCTAACAGTATACTATGCCTACTATAAATAAAATGAGAATATGTGTGTACATGTTTGTAAGTGTATCACTTGTTACTGCATTCAATCAACAGAATTCGAATGAATTCTGTTAATTTTATCCCAACGAAAAATAGGTCAAAATAGTCAGAAATCAAACCGGGAACATTACAGTGTAAGATCATGCAACCTAATTATTTTAAGACGCCGATCCTTACTTTGCAAACAGTAACATAGAATAATTATTTCAATATCATTTTGTACTACTGTTGTAACTTTTTCAACAAAGAATGGCATTTATAAAATCGAAGACTATCGCGGTTATTTGACATTATAAATAGGATAGAAAACGAATTTACTGCATGAAATTTGTAGCACCCGACGTTTCGGTGTTGTTGCAGCCGCCATTGTCCAGGGTAGACTCGACTCGACTCGACTCTACCCTGGACAACGGCGGCTGCAACGTCACCGAAACGTCGGGTGCTACAAATTTCACGCGGTAAATTCGTTTTCTATCCTATCCATAAGAATGGCATTTGTTTTAAGCTTGTTAATAAATTTTCCATGCATAATTATGTACAGAAAGTTAAAAATAAACCTTGTTTCGCATGACATCTGTATTAGGCAAGTTTTCTTGATATTCCGGGTCCAGCATTAGCTGAATGCTGTGGATCAGCACACCATCCGGCAATGGAGCCATACTTCAAATATGCGCATTGAACAGGTCTGTTAAAAATGTATCGAACCTTTGGTCAGCCAAAATTCAAAGTATATTTGCTTTGAAATGTACATGCTTTTCCCAGTGGTTGTATCGTTAGAAACAATCTTGGAATGAATCTTTTGGAATAGTGTTTATCTGAGCCGTTGCGTTTCAAATTATGTTTTCCGGTATAGTGAAAAATCACACAAATCCATATCGAGAGAGAAGGGAGCTTGATTGATGAACCATGGGAATGCAGGATCATGCATGACCGAAATCCACACTTATTGGTCAATGACATTGTCGTTTTGGCTCATTGAGGGCCTACTGTGACCTGATTCCTTGCCTACAGTTGTGTGGCTGTGTTTGAAGTGGTTTTACCACTCCACTTATCTATCTGATTCTCATGGACTCGTCCCCGAAAGACTTAACTATTGTGAACGGTTTCCACTTTGATATCGCCACAACCATCCGACGATCGCTCTCTACACATAATCACCCATAGGCCGATTGCCAGCGACTGACGCTTTCTGCAGGCAAGAAAAAATCACACATTTTAGCGTCCTCTTCACATATCCATGCACCGAAGGAAGCTTCCCGTGCTTCTTTGGTTTACGAGGAAAAAAATAAGATTAAAGCATGTAAAAAGTGGCCGTAGTTAGTCAAATGATCTACAAGCTCGAGTAGACTTCCAAAAAAATTAATTGCTGGAATCACCCAGAATAACAGAAAGTCTCTTTTGCGAGGATATTATGACAGCATCAGTATGGCTCATGCTATTGGTCTTCAGTGCCAGAATGATTGTACAACAATTGGGGACTATTTCATTCCTCCTCCAATGCACTGGAAGGTAATGCTCTATGACTGGATGCCAGAGATGCTTAAATTTTATTTAAATGCCTTTCAGCATACACTTCCAGATTCCAATAAACTCACTCGTTGGAGCTATTCTGAAAATAGTTCATGTAGCAATACCCCTTGCACAGCTAGACTATTCTAGCTGGCTGCAAGGTGGCCTTAGATCAAGGACGGTACTCATACGGCCACGACAAAGTTCTTGCTGTTATTCGCGAGGTAATTAGCTTCTCAGTGACTATGCCAACAAGGGTCTGACAGTACCCTCCAAACCCCCAATACAGTTTGTGCGGGAGGGCTCTAAAGGCGGGAACCATTCCACTACTAAACCTTTCTCAATAATCGAGAAGGCTTCAGACTGTTTTATAGAGGTTGATTCGGTTTCCAAGCAGTATCAATTCCTTGAAAGTCTCGGATGCTCAGCCCTCCGTCCAGGTATATTTCTTTACTCCCTATGTAGAGTTACATATTCCATAGAAATCAAACATCTCAAACGACCACGAGTACAAATTAAATAGATACCATGTTTTCTCAAATGCTGTCACCCAGAACAGTATCACTGTTCACCTTCATGCGGTAGAAGTTGGCGCTCTCCAGGAAAGTTATCAACTCCTTCCTAGAAAACTATCTAAAACGGCAATTTCCACATCTTAAATTCTATGGCTTCGAAGGGGGAGTGAATGGGTGGCAAGACAGCTTTCCTAAACCTACCACAGCCGGTCGTTAGTCCGGAGTCTACCGCTGACCGCTGACTAAGAAGTTTAATCATAGTATTTCGATGGCCCAACTCCGGTCAGTGAATTCCATGACAGCTCCGTTGGTATTTATTTATTCCAATGCCTAAATAACAGACAGCTCACTAACCGACAAGAACACACAAAAAGTGAAATCACAGCTATTACTACTTCAGAAATCCTCCGCAGACGATTTGGACTACCCCAAAAATGAAAATAAATGCAGAGAAAATGCAGTTTGTTAGCGTAAGTTCCCCGTGCCTCACCTGTCGAAATCCCACACCCCACAATTCCCGATTTTCTCTAGATTGTATTAACGCTGATTTGCCGCCCGATGCATGCGTTGCATTGATGCCTCGATAGATGTAGATAGTTTAAAAGGTAATAATGGGCCTGGTTGCGTTTCTTCTTGAACTAAAATCGGAATTAGTTCATGCGAGCAAGACAGGCCATAACGTTATAGCGGAATATGAAATTAATGATTGTCACTTTTCCAGAATATTACCAAGATAAAGCAGCATATCTTATATTTTCAATTTTACTATGATTGCCCATCTAATAAGGATTATTACTAACTACAGTACTCTGCGAATTAATTGTAACAAAGAGTATTTTTCTTCGAAAAGTGCTTTATATATTGGACATTAACATACAAAAACAGTACTGGTAGTTATAGATTATTAGTTTTAATTTAGAATTTAGTCCTCCTTTTGCGTTGATAATACCTTTCACTCCTGTAGGCATAGAATTTACCAGGTTTCGACACAGCTTTCTTTCAGTTCATCATTGTGAAACCAGACTTAAATTACTGCACTGATCATCTTGGTTTTCATTGTACAATCCATCTTGGAGAGCTGTTTTTTGCAAATGGCCGGAGTTTTTCGATCGGGTTAAAATCAGATGAGTTTCAGGTACAGTAACTTGGTTCTGTGCGAAAAACTGTTTTACTTTGTTTAAAGAATGGCATGGGGCGAGATCCTGTTCAAAAATTCCCTTGTTGGAAGGATAGACCTTGTGGAGCTCCCGTATCGTATGGTTTGATAAGATGTCAATATATTGGTCCGAATTCATCATCCCAGTGGTATCATATGATACATAACGGTAACAGTTTTTCACACAGAACTAAATTACTATACTTGAATGACCCGGAAACTCCCCTGATCTCAACCCGATCGAAAACCTCTGGGCTATTTGCAAAAAACGGCTCTCCAAGATGAATTGTACATTGAAAACCAAGATAATCAGTGCAGTAATTCAAGTCTGGTTTCACGATGGTGAACTGAAAGGAAGCTGTCAAAACCTGGTAAATTCTCTGCCTACAAGAATGTAAGGTGTTATTAACGCAAAAGGAGGACATCTTCTATATTAAAATTAACAATCTATAACTACCAGTACTGTTTTTGTATGTTTATATCCAATAAAAAAGCACTTTTCGAAGAAAATTACTCTTTGTTCCAATTAATTCGCACAGTACTGTATTAGTGTATACATTCTTTAAAATTTATTATGTTATTTACGCTTACATTTTAAATATATTATACACATATTTACATTCATACTAAGACTGGAAAAAATGTTTTTAAATTGATTCAGATAGTTTTATATTCGGCAGGTAGATTTTATGCAGGTAAAGATACGATCAGCATTTTACATTCCACTTTAACACACTGCTCTGTCTCATTCGCATGAACTGTTTTCCGATATTAGTTTATGCAGAAACGCGATCAAGCCAAATATTCACTGCCAAATTCAATACAGCAATGTTACAATTATGGCTGTTAGGCGTATTATAAGCATGATAGTAATTCTGATTTATAGCCAAGCATGTACTGCGATTTTGGAAATATTTAGCTTTTGGCTTGCTTTACATAAATTTGAAATTTGACGTATTCGAAAAATAGCTCTGATGCACGATTGTACAACGTAAAACCGAAAGCTTTATATTTCTCGATACTATCAAATGCTTTTTAATCATCGAATGACGCACTTGTTGCATTACTTAATATTAGTACGAGGTGTGACTATTTAAAAACGGGACTGCCCATCTGAAGTAAACGATGATACTCACAGGAAACTCTTTCATATTTGTTTTATTGAATCCATTATACTCGAATTTACTGCCTAGGCATCTTTCTATGTTGAAATAACAAATGCTGTTCTTTTTGAAGTTTGGGTAATTTTAAATGATAAATTCATATTATTTTCCTATAATGTAATTTTACATACAGGGGGTGGAAAAGTACCATTGGCTACCATTTTATCAGAAATTAAAAAAAGAGCTCTATTTCCATGAAAAGTTTGTTTGAAGGTGTATAATTGATGACATTAATTTGAAAAAAATATATCGCTCAAATGGCCACCTCCTGCACAATTGTGCTCAATTTACTGCATTTTGAATTGTGGATATCTCCGTCTGGAGTTAACATTTAGGACACCTCCATCGTCCCAACTGGTTACGGGTCCCGAAGTCGCTTACAGCGGTAATTCAATTTGATTTGATCGCGGACCTGGGCGTCTTTTTCCCGTATTGCCACACAGAGTGCACAACCGATTGGTGTCGCCGAACGGTGCGCAAACCGTCCAGTAGTGCCGGGATGCAATCCCGTCAGGAGAAACCGGTCCACCAGCTTTGAGGCCTGAGATGCAAGAGTCTTACCCGGGGTAGCCTTCCGCACGAAGAGGTTTCTGAATAGGAGCTGAATAATGAGTTGAGCCGATCCGAGAACAGAATGGATCTTGTGGCCCAAGCTGCACGAAACCATTCTTTACCCAGAGGTTAGTAATTAACCCTCCAATAGAAAAACAGTGGAGATCATCAGAACGACGAGATTTCCCCCGCGAATTCTCTCAATTGCGTTTGGCCAAAACAAAATATACCTATACTTGTCATCGTGTAGGGGCATTGTGTCCTTGCGCATTGCGTTTATATAGTTTATCAAACATAATAACGTTATGTTTACTACCTTACCAAATGTATAAACTCAATTATATTTTATAGGCCAAAGAACAAATGCTATTTAATTACCACAAATTCGTAACAAAAAAAAGTAATAACAATCGATTATTCTATTTAAAAAAAAAAGACAACGGTCACATCGAATAACTACGGCTTTTTCATATCAGTCCCGATTTTATTTGAATGCCTTTCAGCATACACTTCCAGACCCCAGTAACCTCGCTCGTTGGAGCTTTGCCGAGGATAGTTCTTGTCCCCTCTGTAGCAATACCCCTTGCACAGCTAGACACATTCTAGCTGGCTGCAAGGTGGCCTTAGATCAAGGACGGTACACTTACCGCCATGACAAAGTTCTCGCTGTTATTCGCGAGGTAATTAGTCTCTCAGTGGCTCGTGCCAACAAGGGTTTGACAGTATCCTCCAAACCCCCAATACAGTTTGTGCGGGATGGCTCTAAAGGCAAAAAACATTTAACTACAAAACCTTTCTCAATAATCGAGAAAGCTACAGATTGGATTCTGGAGGTTGATTCGGTCTCTAAGCAGTATAAATTCCCTGAAAGTCTCGGATGCACAGCCCTCCGTCCAGATATAACTCTTTACTCTCTATCTCGGAAGGTGGCTCTTATTGTAGAATTAACTGTTCCATGGGAATCAAATATCCCAAAAGACCACGAGTACAAATTAAATAAATACTATGATCTTGCAAATGCAGTAACCCGGAACGGCTTCACTGTTCACCTTCACGCGGTGGAAGTTGGCGCTCGTGGCCTGCCAGCTAAATCTCTATTTCACCTCTTTAAAGATCTTGGCCTTTCCAGAAAAATAATCAACTCTTTCTTAGAAAAATTATCTAAAACTGCGATTTGCGCATCTCAAATTCTATGGCTTCGAAGGGGGAGTGAATGGGTGGCAAGGTGAACGCTCACATGTGGCAAGACAGCTGTCCTAAACCTACCACAGCCGGTTCGTAAGTCCGGAATCCACTGCTCACCCCCCAGAAGTGTAAAAATAGTATTATGATGGGCCCGACTCCGGTCGGTGAATTCCATGGCAGCTCCGTTTGTATTTATTAAACAGTCACACCGCGTATCCTTAGCGTTGAACGGTGTTGCAGTACTTTTTTCTCCATGATTTGTTATTTTTCTTCCATGTTGTGTTTTTGGTTGATCGAAACAGACTACATGCAGGCTGGCTCACCAATGACATACAATTTGCTGAAAGGTAACGTAGTGCCGTCGAATGCTTTCTCTAAAACCTTGAAAAGCAAGACCGTCGAGTGATTTATCTGGCTGGTTTAAGTATGGTTTAACTAATAGTCCAGTCAAATTAGGATTTCACCTCGGAATGAGAGATAATACGCTGGAAACTTGTACACACCTTCATTATGGCATTCTAAAAGTTGTCTCAAAAGTCTCATAAAATCTCATGTCTGCGTCGTCAGTTATTCAAGGTCAAAGGTCACAAAAATCGGTTTTTCGCGATTATATAGGTTTATATAGCTCCAATGGTGTTAACACTTCTTATAAAAATTATAGAGCATACAATTTGCGTCAAATTTTGTTCGAAACATTTTTTTATGCGCTCAACCGTTTTTGAGACAGAGGGCGAGGAGCGCGCAGCGCTCAGCCATATATACTGTAATTCAAGGTCAACTGTGAAACTCCATGAATAATGCCCTGAATAGAGTTATTAAATAATTAAATTATGATTAACTATGATTAATTTGTATTATTTATTACTTTTCTACTTAAAATCTATTTTAAATAAATAATTATATACTATTAAGATATATAATAAGTATTTTATTTAATGAGTTTTTAATAACACAGTAGGTAGGTAAGTACTAATAAATTAATATATTAGATATATGTTAAATATTATTAAATACAATGTTTTAGCTGATAAATAATACGAAGTATTCATTGCTAATGATATTTAAATGATTTAACAACTTTATACACAGTATTATTCACCGAAATTCACAAGTGACCTTGCATTACAGTATGTATGGCTGAGCGCTGCGTGCTCTCCGCCCTCCGCCCTCTATCTCAAAAACGGTTGAGCTCATGAAAAAATGTTTGATACAAAATTTGCCGCAAATCGTATGCTCTACATTTTTTGTCATAGATGTTAACATCATTGGAGCTATAGAAACCTAGATAATCGCGAAAAACCAATTTTGGTGACCTTTGACCTTGAATAACTTTCGACGCAGACACGAGATTTTATGAGACTTTTGAGACAACTTATAGAACACCGAAATAAAGGTGTATACGAGTTTCCAGCTTATTACCTCTCATTCCAAGATTAACCCCCTCTTTTTTCTAAAGTGACTGCACTATAACTTTATAAATAGCTAAGTAATAAACATGAACCTCTAACTTGTGGCGGCTCACATCGAGAGCAGTAACTGAGCGATGAAAACCCATGGCGTTTAATGTCTGTGATAAGCCATGTTCTGTAAGGCGAATAAGGAGGCTAAGAAGCCACTGGAATGTGTTTACTGGCAAAAAGCTCAATTACTGTAATTGGTCCTTTTGGTTCTGCGAAATATTTTTTGGAACCATTTTTGTTCAGATTTTTCTCATCCCCAATTCATTGTTCATAATCTGATGATACTGTTTTCATAATCTGTTCATAATCTGATGAGTCATATTCAACTCTTCCTTGATCATTCTGACTGTCATCGCACACACAACGACGATCTGAATGCACAAATCCCGGATTCTGTCGACATTTTTATCGACCATTTTCATCTTCCATTGACTCTCTTCCTTCTGAAAATGTCCTTAACCACTGGAAAACATAGACTCTTAACAAAGCACTGTCTTCGTAAGCCTGTTGAAATTTTTGAAAAGTTTCCATAGCACTGTGCCCAAGTCTGAAACAAAACCCGATAGTACACCGTTACTCAAAATTGATATCACTCATTTTTTAGAACACACTAGAAAAAACTGTTTTATGAAAATAATTGCTACGGACAACCAAATGACTAGCAAGTTCAATCTTTAGTCCTGGCCGAACGTAGGCCCAATAAAATCAGTCTTTAGTGAAATTCTTTAAATATTGCCATTTTATTAATTACACTAGGTATCTCAACTCCATATGGAGTAAGCTGCGGTCGGTGCACTTTTTTCGCAAACTCCAACGTGAGTGAGACGCTGCTGGAGGTTAATAAAAATTAAATTGTCCAGAAACCATTTAGCTAAATCAATCGACGGTCTATGCGTTGTATGCTTATTAACTATTTTTTAGTGAGATGTATGATCAGTAGCGTATACATACTAACTATATAATTGGATCTATAGAGGTCTGAGACTTTGAAACAGCTTGTGAGCGGCAGATACCTACTTTCTTAGCGCATTTCTTATTTTTTTAGAACTAGCATCGAATGATTTAGGAGGCTCATTTTGGTACGTTTGCAGTTTAAAAACTATTCTCAATACTCAGGGATTTTCAATCGAATATTATAGACGGATATCATAGCCATCTTCAAACCCTGGAGGTTGTACTTTGGCTATCCCATTCACTGAGGTTTTTGAGTCTACACATCCTTCAGTTCAGCCTTCAACGACCCTTTTGTTTATAATTAATTGCAGTATGTATCCTAAATGCTATACGATGATTAGATCGGGAAAAAAACGCACAAGATAGATTCTATTTGTAGTGCGTCCGAAAGATTGTGAACATTCACTAGTCGATCCGCATCAGAGACACATGTGCTACGTCGATTTAAAATCCATGGCTTAGAGGCATATCTGTTACGGCAGTAGTTGCAGTCAGTCGCTAAACTGGCTGACTCCATTTTGTGCTATCTCTAAAACGGCCCTTTTTGCTCTATGCTAACTCCGAAATAACCAAACCTTCGATTCTGTACAATTCTAAGGATCCGATTTATCGTAATTATTTACAAGTTCGCAAGACTTCCGTAAAATGTTTATTCCTGGAATCAGCCAAAATGGCAGTGCAACCTGAGCGATGCAGACCTAAAAAAGTCATTCTTGCAAGGAGTTTATAATAGCAACAGTTTAGCTCGTTCTGTTGGTCTTTAATGTCAGAATGACTGGACAATAGTTGGGGACCTTTGGATCCCCCCTCCAATGCACTAGAAAATAATGTTGTATGACTGTAGATCAGAGATGCTGAAATTTTATTAAAATGCCTTCCAGCATACACTTCCAGACCCCTTACTTGCTCGAGCCATTCCTTGCACAGCTAGACATATTTTAGCTGACTGCAAGTCGACTAGAATCAAGGCCGGTACACCTACCTCCATGACAAAATCCTTGCTGTTATTTGTGAGTTAATAAAATTAGCCTCGTGCCTACATACAATATTTTGCGTGAGGTGGCTTAAAAGGTAAAAGCCTTGCACTCCAAAACCCTTGTCAATAATCGAAAAAGCTTGAAACTGGATTCTGGAGGTTGATTCGGTCTCTAAGTATTATCATTTCTCTTAACCCCTCTTATTGCGGGGTAAAAATTCAGCCGTCACTTCGGCGTGTGATAGTTTATATTGGATTTCATATCCAATATTGGATCGCTCACATTCCGCCGTGGGTAGGCTTGCATCCAATGATGGACGGGTCACATCAGTCGGATTAAAGTCTCAGTTGCCCAGCCCTCCTTCCAAATATAACTCTTTACTCCATATCTCGGAAGATGACCCTTAGTGTAGATTTGACTGTTCCATGGGAATCAAACATTTCAAAAATACGTCTGCTCTATATCTCGAAGGATGGTCCTTATTGTAGAATTAACAATTCCATGGGTATCAATTATCCCGAAAGCCCACAAGTGTAAACTGAATAAATACCGTGATCTTTAAATGCCATCACAGTTAGCGCTTAAGACTTGCCAGCCAAAACTGTTTCATTTCTTTAATGATCTTGGTACCTGTAGGAAAATTATCAACTCCTTACTACAAACAAAATTCTAAAACTGTGATTTCCACATCCCAAGTTTTATGGCTTTGAAGGGGGGTGAATGGGTGATAAGGTGGACAGTCGCATGCTGTAAGACAGCTGTCCTAACCTTACCAGAACCGCTCGTTAGTCTGGATTCCACTACCCCCTCTCAGAAGTGTAATAGTAATATTATGATGGGTTTGACCTTGATCAGTAAATTTCATGGCAGTATTTATTTGGCTTTAGTAAATCTACCTAATATCACAGAGTCTTTTAACTAATAAGCCGCAAAAGGAATTTTACGTAGAAACAATTTCATCAACTTCCTTTGAAAGGTCCACTTTTGGGGTCAAAAATGTTTATATAAATCAATTCAATTTCATTGTTGTAGTTCCGTTGCCAAAAATGAAGTTATTTTGGGAGTCATATTCACCCTCCAATTACTCAGGGAAGGTTTTCAACAGTTATCGTATCCAAAACAGAGGTCTTTTGGCGTGACAGAGTGCTTCGGTGCATCCCGCTCTTTAGTCGGCTGCCACTTCCTAAGATAGGTTTTTATCGACGTTAAAATGATTGATTGTATCGAAATGAGCCTCCGTAGCGTGTATGCGCTTGTAACCGTCGACGCGCCTCGCTTGTCGAATCGTTTTCTCGCCCGTCTATCGCTTGCCATTGTCGTATTTTTATTTTTGTTTTTTCTTTTGCCCCCCTCTAACCCCGCTCGCGCTGCCACCCTTCCGCGTCCGAGTGCAGGTCAGTTTCCGCCGCAGAACCACAACCACTACCAGATGGGGGGCCACGCCCCCCTCCCGCCCCATCCCTCCTACTCGGCGCACTCGTCCCACGCATCGCATTCGTCCCACTCGTCCCATTCCTCCTACTACGGCCACCCGCAAGCCTACCACCAGCCGTCCCCGTACCCGCCCTCCCCCTCCCCCTACCACGGCCACCCACAAGCGGCTCGTTTCATGGGAGCAGAGCGGGCCCGCGGACCGCCCGGGACGCCCGTCAAGGACGACAAGACCAGCCCGTTCATCAACACGCCGCACTCGCATCCCGGCTTCCAACCGCAGAAACTCGGAAAGGGCGGAGTCAGTGTAAGTTCACGTTTCATATACAGGGTGGGGCGGAAATAACTGGCACATTGCGGTAGGTCACTGCATCCGGTGAGTACACAAAAATGACAGCGGCGACGGAATACTTTTTTTTTTTATCTATATAGGGTAACCACCATTTCAAAACGGCTTGAAACATAAATGTAGGTAAATCAACAAATAGTAAAAGTATAAAAACATTATGACATAATTAATTGAAACGACAGTCTTAATGTGCTCACCCAATAATTGTTTTTGAAATGAAATATCATGTCGTTTGTTTCCATATTGCGCTTTGACAACATAAAGTTCATCATAATAGAATTAAAAAAAAATGACCTCATGAAGTTCCTAGCACCCGATATTTTGGCGATGTTGCAACTGCCTTTGACCAGCGTAGACTGAAGTGCTGACAATCGTCGTTTGCGGGTAGGAGGCAAATGCTGCTGTTAATTTGCAGATTATAGCGGTAGTGGGCGGTGAATCTTGTAAATCCGCCGAGCACACAACAGTCACTGTATCTTGTGCTCGGAGATGGGCATCTAGAGAACGTTTTAAGAAGAGGGGTTCCACATAAAGAGTTTGTAACCGTTGTCTCTATTGAAGTTCGGGGTTCTTCTTATTTTAATGGCTACCCGGATCATGCGAGGAAAGTAAATTGTTTTTTGGAAAGCACAATGGGATTTTGAAACTATAAAACGAAACGAACAAGCACCAAATTCATCGGGCAAGTTTTAAGGTTCCATTCTGTTTGCATAATTTTCAGGTATTCTTGACCCATCTTTTCTGGTGTGTTATTAATTGGGTTGCGATTGAAGCAACGTGCCAGCATTTCTAGTATCTCTAGTATGATCGTCAACACTTTATAAGTTCCCAAATTGATAATCCCATCTTGACTCTTCACCGTATCTCATCGACTGATTGACTTCTGAATTTTTTCAGGTATAGGATCATTTTCATCACCGCTGCACTATTTGCCGAGTGATTTTTTTCTCCGTGCCAGTCAGGCCATTCGTTTCCCTCGAATTCCATTTCGACGTTGTCCGGCAACGATTTTAGTACCGGCCGGGCAAGGGAGTCTGTGAAGTTTTTAGTATCTCGTTGACTTGGACTGCTGAGATATGTGTTTCTGTGGGAGCAATGCAAGCGATAATTGAATGTGCAATACGATTTTATGCAGTTGTTAACCAAAGCAACATCACCCAGAGCAGTCACAAATACCGCAGAGCCTCAAGACGTAAGTCTATAATCAGTGCGTGTTGCAAAGGCACTGAGACATGGTCGCTAAGTATTGGCCTCATACACAAGCTCAAATTCACACAATGAACTATGTAGAGTGCAATGCTTGGAGTTTCACTGCGTGATAGGTTCCGAAACAAGGAAATCCGCAGAAGAACCAAGGACACCGTCTTGTAAAATCAGCAACTTGAAATGGCAATGGGCAGGCCATATAGCTGGCAGAACCAACAACCGTTAAAAGGCCGTGGTGACCAAAATCTATATGAAGCATAATTTTGTGGCCTGGTTGTGAGAACACGAAAAAGAATTTTAATACAATTATGCCGGATTTTAAAAACTCGCCAAAACGAAAATGGTAAATTCGCCAAAACGAAAATGGTAAATTATTTCCATATTAATTGTAAATTATCTTTATTCTGTTATTGTTTTCCAAGAAAATAAAATCAAACGAGATTTGTCTTGAGTTTTTGAAAAACCTAGAGATGATTCTCAATATTAAAAAATACTATTTACGCCAGCGTATGGCCTATTTGCATAGTACCAAGACAGTTTTTGGAACTTCCATACAAAAAATATAAGAAAAAAATGTTTGAAATTACGTAATGTTCGAAATTACGTAAAAACGAGGGCTGTCTGTCACACCTATGGTAAACAGGTGTTTGTTTAGGGGACAGTGGCCTGTCATAGTACCTATGACTTTACGGATTTTGTCCCTTTTTAATCTGGTGAAGTTGCGGGCAAGTTTTTTGGACGCTTCCGGAACCGCGTTCTTTGTTTGCCTGCATCCTGCGTTTTTTTTCCATTCTGTAAGGTGGGTTTCTTCGGTGTTCCTGCGTAGCCATGTTTTTATTTGGGCCTGGGGAATGGGCATCAAGGGTTCCGGTCCATATACTATTTCCTTTGATCCCCTTTTGGCCAGTTCGTCCGCCGCGTCATTGCCCAGTGAGTCACTGCGCCCTTTAATCCATTGCAGGGTCACTTTATTTGACCCTGCAATGGATTGAAGCGCGTTGTGGCATTCCAGTACGAGGACTGAGGTTATCGTATTTTTTGCTAGCGCTTGTAGCACGGAGGCACTGTCGGAGACAAATTTCAAACTTACGTCTCCGACATCTTTGGCTGCGACTGCCTGTGCTGCTCTGGTGATGCCAATGCATTCTGCTTGGAAGATCGTATTTAAGTTGCCTAGGGTAGTTGATATTTTGATGTTTAGATCATTTGAGAAGACGCCGTCTCCTGTACCTTGAGTGGTTTTGGAGCCGTCTGTGTATATCCTTACTTCATTTGTACCAGAGTGATCTGCTGGTTCTGCAATGAGTTGGATATTGTATCTACGATCAAAGACATGATGGCATATTATTCTGTCCATGGGTGCGTCCAGAAGAGGAATTTCTTCTAAAGCCCGTTTCAGAATTTTTGAGTGTGGTGTTTCTGTGTTTTGTTTCCACAGTCCATTTGCTCTTAGTCTTAGAGCGGCTGCCCTAGCCACCTCTTGGATGACAAGATCCAGAGGTCTCATGTTTAGGAGGTACTCTAGTGCGGCCGATGGTGTGGTTCTCATACATCCAGTGGCTGCTACACACGCTAAGCGTTGTAGGCTCTGGAGTCTTGCTTTTACTGTGGTCAGTTGTGTTCTGGGCCACCATACAACTGATCCATAAGTCAGCGAGGGCCTGATGACTGATGTGTACAGCCAGAGTGTGATTTTTGGGTTGAGACCCCATTTTTTCCCATTAGTCTCCGACACTGCCAAAAAGTTAGGCAGGCCCTCTTTGTTTTGGCCTCGATATGACTCGCCCAGTTTAGTTTACTGTTCCAGAAATGTTATGGCCAAACATATTTTTTTTTATTATTATTATTATTAGTCCTTAGATACGCTAGCAGCTTAAAGCTGATGCACGCACATCGAAGTTTGGAGTGGTGGTGCACTTTGAATTTTTTTGAAGGTGTCGAGTCTGTTTTTAAAACTGTTCACGGAAGCTGCACCAATAATGTCCTCTGGGAGTCTGTTCCACGCGTCGACTACACGGTTGGATATTAAGTGTTTCCGTGGGTTTGATTTGCTTGAGGTTCTGTTTAGTTTTAAGGAGTGTCCACGCAAATGATCGTTTGTGTTCATTGTATACATCAATTTGAGATCTGCTACGTCATATTGTCCTGATAGAATTTTATAGGTCTCTATCAGATCACCTCTGAGTCTTCGTTCCTCCAGTGTTGTAAGGCCCAGGGCCTCTAAGGCCCAGGGCATCTAGATGTTCATTTGTAGTTTGAGGGAAATATTCCCTAACAGGTGTTCTCTTGGAGGGGTAATGTCGGCACTACCGAGAACGCATTCGAAAATGCATTTCCAATTGTGGTTTTAAAAGTAATTAAATTAAAACTTTTTTCAATGTACTTTTTGAAAGTAAAAACCATTTTTTTCCTAGAGAGCTTAGATTTTTAATAGCATGTGTCAGTTATTTCCGCCCCACCCTATATGTAAATTATACAAGTGTAAGATAACCCTACAAGCTGAACAATATTAGTGGCAGTTTTTGATATACAAAAAGTTGAGCATACACAGTTGAATTAGTAAATTTCGGGACTACCTCACAATAAAATATCTAATGATGAGGAAAAAAATATCAATGAAGAAAATGAAATGAATGATCGAAGAAAAAAATCCAGGAGACACAGCCCAATTAATGGCTATCTAAATTTTTAAAATACAGAAATCCAGCTATTTTTAATTACATTACCATTACATTTTTATCCAGTTGGCGAATTTACCGCTTTCGAGTGTGTCACAATATACTATAGGTAGTAATATACAAGTTAGTGGAAGTAACAAGTAGTTATTACAAGCTTTTACGTGACACTAGTTTGAGTATCTTACCTATTTTAAAGACAAATGGAAAATCTAATGAGTTCAGTATAACTGAAAAAAATAATTTAAAATAATTGTGAATTGTTAGAATCAGATCATATAAAAAGTCAAAATATAAAAAAAAAAACATTGACTAAAATAGTTAAAAAAAATAATTGAAATAACAGTTTCTAAATACCTATGTCAAAAGTAATCAATATTATCAATAGGTTCTTTTACAGATGTTCTTCTTATATTACTGTTTTATGTAATATCAAAGCAATATAATCAGACAATGCAGTATTTTATAAGAGAAGAAGCAAACTAAAGAATCATTTTAATTCGGTTCTCGACGATGAACTAGGAAAAAGGGGCTGAAACCAGTAGATACCGCTAACTGCCGTATTTCTGACGGCTTAAATTTAGGAAACCGATGATCTAATGATTTAAAAATTATAGGCTGCAGCGCTAAAGCCGCCGAAGCCGCCAGAGAAGCCGTTGATGCCGTACATGCGCTACTCCCGTCGGGTATGGGACTCGGTGAAGGCGGCAAACCCTGACCTCAAGCTGTGGGAGATCGGACGAATCATCGGTGGGATGTGGCGCGATCTACCGGATCACGATAAAGCTTCATTTGTCGATGAATATGAGGCTGAGAAGGTATACTGCTTCAATTTTATAATCAAATATATTTGAAGGTCTGAAAATAAAAACAGCATTATCCATACTTTAGATTTTTGCTTTCTATTTCCTATATAGATTGGCAGTGTAGTGTAAGTCCTTTTTATCAATGCTCGACGCCTAATGTGCACCCGACATTTCACATGATACATAATATAAAGGGGATCTCAAATAAATTATAATATAAAAAACATTTCAACGAGGAGACGAATTGCACTGTTAAGTGGAGTGTGTATTCCAAAAATAGGCCGTATTGCAAAGAGTATTCAACTTGCGTGTTTGTGTCCTTACATCGAGCAGAGGAGGGGTCGGCTTGAGGTTTAAAAATTAACCACGCGCAACCAAATAATCAGTTATAATTCCACAATGAAAATGGTTACACTTATGATTCTTTTGTCATTGTGTAGATCTGAGTGACCTTCAAGCTATGAAAGACTTTGTTTATCTGGGCTCCATGATATGCAACGACGGAAACTGCAAAAAAGAGGTCTCACCCAGAAGGCAAGATCGGCCATGAGCAAGCTAGAAAGGCTGTGGAAGAATCGGGGTATAAGTAAGCGGACTAAGGTCAGGCTGGTTCGAGCTCTGGTTTTCTCGATCTTTCTCTATGCATCGGAGACATGGACCCTGAAGGCTCGCATATGCACCAAAATCAATGCACTGGAGATGTGGTGTTGGCGTAAAATGCTAGGAATCCCATGGACAGCACGCCGCACCAACAAATCTGTCTTGGAAGAGCTCGGCATCCAAGTGAGGCTCTCCACCTTATGCATGAGAAGGGTCCTGCAGTTCTTCGGTCATGTTGCCAGGAGAAACCTAGAGAATCTGGAGAAAATGCTTTCCGGGGGTCAAGTGGAGGGAAGAAGAAGCAGAGGCAGATCACCGGCTAGATGGAACGACCTCATCAAAGAAGTTACAAAAGGGTCAATACAATCTGCGACCCGCCATGCAAAGGACAGGTCGAAGTGGAGGAGCCTCGTAGGCAAACTGTTGTCTAGTGGCCACGATCCTCAGTAATGAGGGAACGACAGAGAAGAAGAAGAGATCTTGAGGTAACTTGAAATGTGAATAAACAAGTCGTCGAGTGAAAAATCATGCCGAAAAGTAGTCCACAAAAGACATTGTCACGTGAAAAAGATTACGGGGGTGTAGCGATGGATACTACTCACCCATTTTCTTTTATTTTTTGTACTTTAAATTAGTGTATATTATTGGATATAGCCGCCTTTGTTTTCAGACGTTTCATTTTTATTTATGAGCTGTGATCAATAAATGTTGTCGAGGACATAATCTTCAATAGGAGATGTTTTGAACTACTGTGCAACAAAGTATTTTCTGCAGTGAGTTTAGATTCATGCAGTGCACTGCGACCTTTACAGATCTCTATTTGTTTACAACTTTGTGCAAACTCTTAAACAAGAACAATAATTAATAAAACAAATACTGAACTAAAAAAACTAGAAGCAGTCAGCGAACTTTTAAAAATATGTTTTATAAACAAAACTGTCCCCCAACTGCAGTAAAAAATCATACCAATAACAAATACATTTCATCATGTGTAGGTACATAAGTAGTTGGGATGGGAATCTGTTTTCCTCCTTTGGATCAATGATGCATTGACTTTGACGATGTCAAAAGAAATATTTCTCCATTATCTTGTCCATCCTAAGTAATACATACAACTTGTTTTGAACTTTTCACTTCACTTTTTGTAAGGGAAGTCGTATTTTTATTTTTTCTATACGCTTAATTTTTAATTACAATATATTTCTATAATTGGATTTATAATTATTAGAAACAAATTGTTTGCCTTGAAAGCACATTTTTTAGAGAATAAAGTTCTTATAACAATATTCGTTAAAACAAATTACCATTAGCGAAAGCTCCATTGACTCTCTATAAACATCCTGTGCTTAAAGATGATCGCACATTTTGTGAGCCAGTCAACAGGCCTTATCCAAAGCCTGTGACGCCTTCCGCTGGGCATTTGCCCTTTAGCGGGGCTTCACATGAGCCGGACCCATTGCCGGCAGGTACCTCGTGACGATCGCACGCTGGACGTGGCGCTTTATAGAAATGTATTCCAAACACTTTACAATAACACCACAATATCCCCACGGCGTTTGCCATACTGAAATTTGTATTGCTAACTGGTACACTGTACATCCTCCCTCGCCTCATACTGCAATGTAGAAAATCACTGTCTAGGGTGCAAACTGGCCTACTCTATCATTATCATACTGTGGTTTCTTCTATCTTTATCTTTATAATAGTATGTTTTGGAAAAAATGTTGCTTTAAAATAGGTCAGTGCCAGTTGACATGTATCATATAGGTAGGTGTCTTTCTTCGTTAAATATGGATCAAGGGTTCGAGGGTCCCAACTGCAAAGAGTTTGCAGTCCTTGTAACAAAAATCCAAATTTGCGTGGCATGTTATGTTTCAAAAACATGTTGCACGCATTGCAACATGTTTCGCGTATATTTCTCGTGTTTTTTTATATTGGTCTTACTCAGTTTTTGAGTTGTTTCATAATCATGGTTCCAAATCTTGGAGCATTTCTCCAAAACAAAAAATATCGCTAAGAGCCTTGACATTTTAGCTGTCAATTAGAAATAGCCGTATTGCGCGGTCCAATAAAAAATTACCCTCCTGGTGTCCTTGCCATGTCAATAAAAACAAGAAATTTAATTAAAAATCAAGTTCAAAAGAACCTTTTATAAATGTAATAAATATTACAAAAATATTAATGGCGCTCTTGTTTTTTGTGTTGGTATAACGCGATTGGATCCCTAATTGCACGTTATATCCTGCAAGTTAGCAAACTTATTGCCACTATGAAACATATCGGAAAAGTAGTCAGACTCTTAACCAACCATTATTTTTTCAAACCACATTTATTGATCACATCTCATATATAAATACATATGTTTAATTCCTTTAGTTCTTACTTTTTAATTATGGAGAGTATACCAGTTGTTGATAAATTTGTATCAGGTTCAATACAACGAACAAGTCAAAGCGTACCATTCTTCTCCAGGCTACGTGCAATGGATTGCGTTCAAAACCAGAGGTACAGAAAATCCCCAAAAGGTCTATTCTGTATGGAGATTTATGCAAGAAAGTCAAATAGGAAGAAAATTATTGTCGTAACGGCTGGTTTTTTAAAGTTAGAAATTCTAGGGCTCTATAGCGCCAAGAATCTGACTGCTACTGGCTTCTCGAATTTGATCTAAGAATAATTATTATGTCAAAATTATTAATTCAAAGCTGGTGCAAAACTGTGTATCGCTACTAAATTGCCAAAAAGCCTTGCAAACCTAATGCTCAAAAAAATATGTTTAGAACAATTCGTCAACCACTGGAACAACACTCCAAGGTTGAATCATTCCAAAGCGCTAATCAAGGCTTACGACCGTAAGACTGCTCGTGAGGTATTATCGCTAAATAGGAACAATCTACGCATACTGGTGAGGGCGCCCACAGGGCATTGTGGCCTGAACAAACACATGTACAACCTCAAGCTTCGGGACATGAAAATGTGCAGGTTCTGTCAAGGGGCAGAGGAAACTCCCTAGCACCTCATGTGCGAGTGTGGCCCGCTGATGCGTAAAAGATACACCCACTTGGGTGGTCATTACCTCCAACCTGAGGAGGTAAAACAATCTGGCGCCAAAAGCCTGTTGAAGTTCTTAAATGACACGAGGCTTAGCGCAGAACTATAGTAGGTGGCGAATACAATAGATCAGCAATGGTCGCATTGTTACAAAGCTTAAAAGACCTTAGAAAAGCCGCACACAACAAATAAAACTTAAAAAAATATGTCAAAATTAAGTGCAGATGTGAATAAAATTACCCATAGTGACTCGCCTGATAGAACAAATCAAGGTAGTTCAAATCAAAAAGATTCAGCGAAAAATTTATGACACTCATACCTCATCTTAGACTGATAATTATTGAAAAAAAAAAATACCTTTATTGTACTAACAAAAATAATTACATTGGTAAAGAAAACTTAAATTCTATTTTAACTTAGTACAAACGGCGGGCCTATCGTTTAGCGATTTCTTACAGCCAACCGTGGCAGCCATATTGTCAGTCTGAGTCTCTAGTAACAGTACAAAAACCAATGTTTACCATATGAAATTTGTAGCAGGTGACATTTCGGCGTTGTTACAACCGCGAGTGTCCAGCGTAGATTGAGTGCTGTCAGTCATCGTCCACTGTTATTCTAGGGGTAAATGACATACTGCTGCTCTGTCTAATCAGACTATAGTGGGGGCCAAATGCAAATTTTGGCATTCCTATTGAAGTTTGGGGTTCTTACATTAATAGCTTCCTGGATCATGTGGGGAAGGTAAAAGATTTCTTTGGATAGCACAATGAGAAATGCACCCAGTGATTCGATCCGCTATCTAATATGTTTGCAGCTCGGCAATTTTCCGCTGAACCTTTTTAATAGCCTTGATGTGTTCTATCAGGCAAGTCGCTATGGGTCGCTTTGTTTGTCTAACTTAAGCCAATCCACAACTGCACTTAATTTTGTACACGCTCAGGGTTTGCAGTGGTATTATAACCCTTTACAGGTCTCGGAGACCAACGATTTGATGATCGTTTTTATATTGAATTTGTTCAGCATCCATACTTACGCCATCGGTCAAGTCCTCGACATATGGTAAGAATGCTTGTGATCTGCTCGATTTTTGGGTTTCTTTGATATCGGATCATGTCTTTGTGTTATGATTTTCCGTATCTATTTTTCCTAAAGATATATCCATCTCGTGTTCAGGATATGTGTTCCATCTCCTGCAGAAAATGCTCGAAGTCGAATAGGTTACATGCTCGATTGACGAGCAACGTTTGCGCTGAGCGTAGATGGTGGGGATAATGGTGCGAGCCAACATGCAAATATATATCCGTATGTATGGACTTCCGATACACCGTATGTCCGAAAGTATTTTCACTTTTCGACATCTCGTTGATGGTATCTTGACATATTGATATCTTAGCGTTGATGGTAACTTGACATCCCTTGATGGTATGTTCGTAAGATATTTCGGCAATGTTGCAACCTTTGGATGTTCAACTCCAGTGCTATAAAACATTGCATAACTCTCCATTTAGAATATTCCAGTTTTACGATGGTTGAGCGCACCTAGTTTCTTTGCAATGTCATGGAAAAACACATCAGAGCAACCACCCTTGTTTCTAACGATGTACCATACAAACAGGATGAGTTAAAGAATGACTTACATCTTGTCAATTTAAACCTTTTTGTTTAAACTTGTTTTTTGTATTAGTTAATAGCTCCATTGTAATTAATATACTTTGTGTTTTGGCGATTATATTTAGGAGTGGAAATCTGGCTTTTCGATTAAAGGTGACTATTGCGATAACCAAAATAAATTTAGAGTGCTAAGGCGAAAAAATGCAGTAAAAAATAGAGATGCAACGATTATCGATTTACCGATTATGATTCCGATTCTGGTTATTCTGATAAATAGAAGATTCCAGGTCCTTTTCCAGAGAGCAGAGAGTTTATCCCCGCATACATCTAGTTGACGCACTCCATACCTCATCTTGCACTTGTGTAACCGTCCCAAACTAGCCGCAAAACTGTCACCTCTTTCCTGCAGCTGGTTTTTAAAAAACGTTGTTCTCTCCTGCAAGATTGGGGCAGAAATCGGAGTCCCCTTCTGCATTTGTTGCGTTATCTATAATAATAATAATAATATACTCTTTATTTGCACTTTATTATTATACAAAAAGGCTAGCTTATTGCCACATGGAAATGTCTGTCCACCAACCTAGACTATTTATATTGAATGTGCGGATATCAACCTCCATAAGAACTACGCCAACCACCGTATCTATATCCACTCGGATAGCAAGGCAGCTCTTAGATGGGAGCAAAGGGAACGTTATACGGCCCTGAACCTTACTGTGACGTACTAAAAAGCCTTGCAAACCTAATGCTCTAACAAATATGTTTAGAACAATCTGTCAACCACTGGAACAACATGCCTGGGTTGAACCAATCCACAGCGCTAATTAAGGCTTACGACCTTAAGACGGCCCGTGGGGCCTTATCGCTAAATAGGAACAATCTACGCATACTGGTGAGGGCGCTCAAGGGGCATTGTGGCCTTTACAAACACATGTACAACCTCGAGCTCCGAGACACAAAATGTGCAGGTTCTGCCAAGGGGCTGAGGAAACTCCCCTGCATCTCATGTGCGAGTGTGGCCCACTGATGCGTAAAAGATACACCCACTTGGGTGGTCATTACCTCCAACCTGAGGAGGTAAAACAATCTGGCGCCAAAAGCCTGTTGCGGTTCTTAAATGACACGAGGCTTAGTGCAGAACTATAGTAGGTGTGTTACAAGGCTCATAAAGACCTTAGAAAAACCCCACACAACAAATAAAAAAACCTAGACTAACTATATGTTAAATGCCTCAATTGTTTTCTTCTTAAGAGATTCTTTAGTGCATTTCTTTGAAGAAAACTGTTCCAATTTGTCGGTTTCTTTACCAGTAACTTTGTTGACACCGTGTTTGAGAGCAAGTTTTTTTATTGTTTCTTCTTTGTCAAGTTATTCCAAGGCTTCTAACTTGACCTTCAAAAGCACAACTTTGTTACATCGTTAATTTTTAAAAGCTGTACTAACGAAAACGTCAACAAAGAAGCGATACACAAGACTACTGTACTGACAATGACAAACCTAAAGCACTATTTTCAACTAATGGTTTGCTCCCATAAACAAACACAGACACAACTAAGCGCAGGTGGCTCGACGTGTGGCGTGTTGGGCTGTGAGCAGGTTTGGGAAACAGATCAAAATCGATAGATTGTCACAGCTGTACAGTGCTGCTTCAATTATTTTTTTTATGAGGCTCGGATTTATGGGAAACTCGTAATTCTCTGAGACTCGAAGTATCGAGAGCCTACTGTATATGTATGTGTATTATTCACCTATACATTTTTGAAACGAAACTGTTTTATTTATTCAAGTTTTTGTAGGTTGTTGCTTAACCGTTTCAGACCCTGCCCACACAATTGTGTGGGTGATTACGAGTTTCTAATCCACACAAATGTGGAGGGTATGGCTTATAAGATCTATCATATACATATATGATATATCATACCCTCTTTTGGTATTTCTTAATTTTAACCCTTCAGGCCTCGGCCCCTCAGCCGATTGACAAGTTGCTGTCCCAAAATTTTTTTGTAGAAATTAGTAAAAAAATTGAATTACCACACTGTCTCACCAAAACATTAATTACTGCCAAACATTATAAAGCATAATAAAATCAAACAAATTATATTAAAAATAAAATGAAAACGGTTCCGTCACGTTGAATTGTGTTGTGGCCGATATCGGCCGATCGGGGCCTGAGGGGTTAAGTACCATTGAAAAAAACAATTCGTTTTCTCTAAGACTAAAATACCAATTTTTGGCAAGGCAAGACAAAAAATTGTTCAGGACTCAATGACTTCTTTATTTAGAAGTGCTCAGGTCTGATAAGGTTAAGGGTTACGACATACAGTTAAAATTAACAATAAGAAGATTTTTATGTAAAAAACATAGCATTTAGAAGTGACAGTTTATTTCATAAATTACTCTGGATAAGTCCAGCTATTGCAAACAGTCTCTCAGATGCTACTGAACATGATAGATATGTATGTGCAATTTTCTTGAGATTCGGATAATGTCTATTATTGTTCCAATATTGTCGAGGGTCATCCAGAGCCTTGCAAAATATTGAGTGTGTGTCAATAACACTACTTGAGCGACATTCTCCGTAATATTCAACAAAGCCTCTAACAAAGCCGAAAAGCCTCCAGGAAGCCTTAAGAGCTCCTAAATGTAATCGCTGAACTGTGATCACTCACTTATCGTCACCCCATTACTAACACGGCACTTTTGTTTCTCCGTTCATTCCGGCACATCTGTTATATCCCGGCACCTGCACCGACACATCTCTGGTACCCGCTTGTACAATACCGGTAACAGTTGGAGTATGAGAAGAACATGAAGTCGTACCACAATTCGCCCGCTTACCTTGCTTATATAGCCGCCAAGAACAAGGCCACCGGTAAGTTGTTTGTTTCCTAATAAATTTTTAAAAATATATTTTACGTTTAAGGTAAGGTATTTTAAGTTTCCAAAACAAGATACTGAGAATTATAGTTGATACATTATGGCATGTCACAAATGACCGTCTACATCATGACCTGAAAATCTTAAAATTAAGACGGTGTCCTACCAAAAACGAATTATATATCACCCAAATCAACTAGCTTTAAAGTTGATGAGAAACCGGGCTTTCTGCAGACTAAAGGGTAGAGCGCCCCAAGACTTTGCTAGCATAATAATGTGCCAGCAACCATGATTATGGATGGACATGTCATTGGACACATACCATTAAGTCCAGTCAAGTCAACCAAAGGAACAACAGAGGTAAAAAGTTTCGGCCACAATAATTGATGAATGTCATACCTATAAGACAGATGGCAATAACAGAAGCTTAAAATAAAGGTATTTTAAGGCACACCAAAAGAATCAGGAATCTACTACTCTAGAATAGCCAGTACCACAAATCATGCTGAAACTAGAACACTAATCGGGAATGGGGATGCTAGGCTTCTCTACACTCAAGAAAAGGAGACTCTCCATGTGCATGGCCTTCTTAGTAGGAAAAGGGATAGTCAATGATTCTCCTGGACGTTCGCTAGGAAAATAGTTAGCAAGAAAACATTTTCGTTCTATGATATTTTATGACTATGTTGCAGTCTAAACCGGAAACAAAGTTATGAAAGACTTAAGTTAGCATTTATGTTGAAGTTCTATCAGGTGCCACTGTCTATTACTGGTCTAATGAATTTAAACATCACCTCACCAACTTTAGTGACAATGTGACAGAAGGCATCCTGGAACAGCGGTGACGGAGGAATACTTAAGCACTGCGGCTCATGATTAAAGCAATCAAACGACATATCAGCAAATACTGGTGATATTAGGCATTGCTATGAGCTCAAACTTTGTCCTAGAAGGATTTAGTCACGATTTAATAAACGCTAATAACGCTATCGCCGAATGCTCGAGTGCTTGACAAATGCTATATTTGATATGGTTACAGATAACTAAAGCTGGATCTAGAATATTAAAGTGAGGTCTAAAAAGTTATAATAATAATAATAATAAAACTCTTTATTGACCACAACATGTACAAATGGCGGGCTTATTGCCATAAACGGCAATATCCTCCAGCCAACCAGCCGGTAGTAATTACGTTGCCCACGAAAAACATTTTTTTGTGAAAAGCTTATGATAGTGTAACGATACTACCCACCTAGTTTTTTTTAATGTTGCAAAGCAGTGGTCATTATTGGACATTGCCGCCTTTGTTTCACACGCTTTATTTTTATTTATGAGGTGTGATCAAATTATGTTGCCGAGCAATTGATCTTCAATGGGAGATGTTTTGAACGCTACTGTGCAACATTGTTTTTTTAGCAGTAAATTTGTATTTTCTGCAGCTTGAAATTAAATTAGGTGTTTTTATTTGAAGAGTTGTCAATGAAAGTGAAGAAAGAACAGAGTGCTGAAAAGAAGATGATTGCCTACTTCTTTGGTAGATTGAATCTATGCCGCTATTACTTCAGAAAATAAAGAACAGTAACTGCGAACTTATATGTGAATAGCTGCTTGCCTTCTGTTTTAAAAAAAATCAAAGGACAACAGCCCATGAAGCAGAATGATCCTCCATCTCGACAATGCTCCAGCTCACTTCGTCAGATAAACCAATTTTTGAGTATTATAATTGTAGAATTAATGGGTCATCCGTCATGCCGTCCCGATCTAGTGCCCTATGATTTTTATGTATTCCCTAAAACTCAGAGGAATTTACTTTATGAATCGAGAAAAAGCACCAAGGATCTTCTGAACAACCTTGGAAGGGGTGCCTAAAAAAAGGTGTGATGAATACTTCACATAATGGCTCCATCGCATGCAGAAGAATACTTCGAAAAGCAATAAAAGAACTTACTTCTTTATATCTGATTTAATTTTTGTGATTATAAAATTCTAAGCGTTGGATGGAAGATTGGTTGCTTACCTTGAACATTGAGTAGTGCTTCATAACGGGAAAAGCAACCCTAACACAATATTCTCTGGCAAACACCTAATTAGAAGCAGTTAAGCAACAAAAATATCTTGAAATAACAATTAGTGATGATCTCTAATGGGAAAAACACGTAGTCGCAATTGCTAAAAGAGCCAACTCTACTCTATTTGATAAGGAAGGCTTTCCAACACCTACAAATAAAGGTATTTATAAAGATCTACAAGACATTATGTGAGACCTATTTTTAAGTATGGCTATCGGCTCTGGAACCCCCACCTATTCAGAGATGTATGTAGGATGTCCTGGAAAAGGTGCAGCGAAGGGTAACCAAAATGCCAGCGGGCCTGAAGAATTGGAATTATAAAGATCGCTTGGAATTACTCGGACTTTTAATTTTAAACAAAGAAGACAAAAAGGGGACCCAATTGACATAAAATTCTCACAAATTATTTCTATGTACCTGGGAATATCCTCTTAAGTACGTTCTGCAAAATAGAGCGGTGGACACGCGGAATAAACTACCATTCGAAGCGATCAGTGTAAGCTCTGAAAGTTTAAAAACAGGCTCGTTTCGTACCTCGAAACTTGTTAATATCGTTTATGACTGGCGTTTACAAGATCTGATCTAGGCGTATCAGCAAAGCTGCTCGTCCAGATTAAATAATAATATCCGGATTCATTTTTGTGATTCTGAAAACTTTGTGTCACCCGCGTATAAACATATTGCGTCCAATCGAGTCCGCGGCGCGTGTAACATTGGGTTGGGTTTATTGCTCTGTTTTTCGCTAAGTTTACACCTCGACGAAACACTTAAGGTCGCGTGCTGGAATTCGTTTTCTTTTTGGAATTATTGGGTTGTTATAAAAATATATCTTTCCCGTTTTAACGCGGCAGTGGCCGGTATAGAAGAGAGGGACAACGATAATTCGGGTCGCAGCGGCGGCGCCAAGAGCAAGGCGGAGCAGCAACAGGAGCGGCGCATCGACATCCAGCCGGCCGAGGACGACGACGAACAGGACGACGGCATGTCCCTGAAGCACGTTGCGTACGCCCGCTACCTGCGCAACCACCGCCTCATCAACGAGATTTTTTCCGACGCCGTCGTGCCCGACGTCAGATCCGTCGTCACCACTACCAGGATGCAGGTATTTATCTTTAACGAACCGTACCGCCAAATCCGCTCGCCTTCATTTCTCCGTATCGTCGATACGAGAGGACTATCCTAAGTCATTATTATTATCGTTTAGGGCATGTAGCGCAACTGATTTAACTATAAGTCATAGTGAATTTGTCCATTTGGTTTTTAAGAACCTTCACCGTTTCCGCATTCACCGTGAATATGGGCAGTTGCAGTCGTCGGAGTGTCCGGGTATTCCAGATCTATAAAACCAACGGCCGATGTTCGTACATCATCCTTAGTTCGTACGTCGCCTTCGTTGCTTTTTGGACTTTACTCCTTAAGAATCGATTTCATTTAAAGCCCCCGGAGCAGTATACCAGACGGTAGCTTATCTTAGAACAAAATTGAAATCGAAGCGAATACGTAACGAGTCGTAAGGGTTCGGATACGGTCGCCAGACGTCCCGTAACTCGGCCTACGCAGATATCCAATCTGTCGAAAAGGTTTACCGATGTACCGATGTTTAACCGATGTATTTCGGAGCCGCTCGACAGATGGCGACAGTATGTTCGATTCGAATCGAATATTAAAGCATGAAATTAGCAAAAGGGCGATACACTTTTCCAAGCGGTACTCTAACTTTTTAAGCCCTCAGAATAATACGATTTTGGGAACTCTGCAAAATAAGCATTTGTGGCGGAGATGATCTCCTCATTTGACTGGAAGCGATTGCCCCTGAGCCAAGTATTCATGTTAACCCTTCAGGCCTCGGCCCCTCAGCCAATTGACAATTTGCTGTCGCAAAAAATTTTATAAAAAAATAGTAAAAAAATAGAAATACCATACTGTCTTCACCAAAACATTTATTACTGCCAAACCACTGTACCCACAATTAAAATGAAACATATTAACATAATAAAACATAATAAAATTAAACCAATTAAATTAAAATAAAATTAAAACGGGGCCCTCACGCTGAATCGTGTTGTGGCCGATATCGGCCAATCGGGGCTTGAGGGGTTAAGAACAAACAGAAGTTGTACAGGGTCAGGGCTGGAGATTATAGGAGATGCGGAATTACCTTGTATCCCAATTCAACCAATTTGGCTGTGGCGATTCGGGATGAATGGGCCGGAGCAATGTCGTAGTGGAAGAGCACTTTCTTCCACTGCAAATGAGGCCATTTCTCCTTCAGTAAGCTGTCAAACTGACCGAATAAAATCACTGTAGTATTGCCCCATGATCGTTCTTTCCGTCTGCAAAAAGTTGTCGTGGATCATCTTGCAAATCCCAAAAAGCAGTGGTCATGTCCTTACTGGCCGACGGGATCGTTTTTGCCTTCTTCGGAGCAGATTTGCCCGGAGAAGTCCACTGTTTCGACTGCTGCTTGGTCTCTGATGTGTAGTCGTGGACTCATGTTTTGCCCACGGTCGTGAATCGGCAAAAAATCTCCGTTGGATTACGCTTCAAGATGGTCAAACACTCCTTTGTAGCGGTCATAGCTCGGATCTAGCTGATTCTAGCTAGACGGATTTAGCTCGTTGTCCACAGTCAGCAAATGCGGCACCCATCGCACCGACGGCCTGCTTATCGCGCAATTTCACTCGACGATCGGCTAATGCGAGATCCTGGACTTTGTCGACCGCTTTCTCATTTGTTTTTTTTTGGACATCCACTGGGCGGTTCATCCTCGGTTCTCGTACCGGCCGCACGAGCGGCGAGGATGTTTGAACTCGCTCACCCGGAAGCCGATATTCGAAAATGAAGGCGTCGTGCCGTGAAGTTTCTGCAAAATATCCTTATTTCCATCGCTTTTTTTCCAATCCATTCGTAATTCCATATTTTTCATTTTTGTAAAAGTGCTTCACTCGCTTCGCAAAACTGCCCGGCGAACGAGAACCGTGCGACTTATCCGTCTAAAAATTTGACAGCTTCTCTAAAATAGGTCGGCATCGGACCGTCGCGACCGCTTTGCGATACGCGCGCCATTTCTCGTCTATTCCGGAAACTTTTTAATGTAACCTCGTAAACGAAATGCGACGTCGCATATTATGGCGTATATTCGACGAACGTTAGTTTCTAAGAGTGAGTATTACCGTGGTTAAAATCGCCCGTCGTCGAATAAGCCACCGTTATTCGTCAGTACGCACCGACGCCGCCTACGGACAATTTTTCGGATGGCTCGAGGAACCGTCGGCGCGCGAGCGTAACTCGCATTGGAGGGGTTTTTGTATTTTATCGGTGGAATCCTTTTAAGTTTAGTATCGCGGACAGGTGCTGAAGCGTCAAGTGCAATCGCTGACCATGCACCAGAAGAAGCTAGAGGCGGAGCTGCAGCAGATCGAGGAGAAGTTCGAGGCCAAGAAGCGGCGCTTCGCGGAGGGCAGCCGGCTGTTCCAGGAGGAGCTGAAGAAGCACTGCCGGCCGGCCGTGGACGAGGACGCCTTCGGGCGCCTGCTGGACAAGCAGCTGGAGCAGCTGCGGCGGGCCGCCGCGCCCGCCCCGGGGCCCGCCAACGGACACCACCACGGCAAGGAAGAGGTGACTGACCATTTTTTGCATTCTAAATAATTACGATAATGCAAAACATTACAAAAACCCCAAAACCAAAAAATATATTAAAAAACGCGCGGTGAATGCGCGAGCAGAGTTAATGCGCGAACCTAATGGATACCCACCTTAATATGTATGTTGATGCATAATCGATTCCTTTTTTTTTAGCCAATGGATCAAGAAGTGCCGGAACAACCAGTAGAGAACAAACCGCATCCAGAAGGAACTCTGGAAAATGACAACGCTGTGAATAACACTGAAGAAGTGAAGATAGAAGGACTGAAGGCCAATTCCGTAGTGAGAGATCGCGGCCCAATCAAAGTGACCGGCGAGAGCATCATTGAAAAGGTAATTTTAAATGGATTTGGTCTCATTTGTTTTGACCTCCATGATTGAGATAGGGATGAAACGGAATAAGTCTCCTACAAGATACGATAGAAAATGCACGTTGGATCCATCGAAGAAAATACTTAACTGGATATGTAATGACTTTCGCAGTCTGCCATTTCACACAGCCCATGAGAACAATTTAGAAATATCCTGTGTCGAACTGATCATATTTACAATTATAAGGCTTTATTGAATAGTCATTTTATATTAGTGATGCCGCGAACTATTCGGCCACTTTTTTTAATGTTTGGCCGAATACTGCATACTATTCGGCTGAATACCGAATATCATGAAAAAAACGCACTCAAAAATGTATCTATTTTAATCACAAATTATATCAATTCAACCTTTCAAACAATATCAATATTTAAAATCTATTAGTGATAGGTTATGATGAATGAAAACATTTTTTTCAACATTGGTTGGTTGTAAACGATTGCGCCTTTCCTTGTAAATAATTCCTGCTTCTGAAAATAGCCTCTCACTATAAACACTACTGCCAGGAGATGATAGATAAATCATTGCTAATTTTGTCAGGCTCGGATATTGCTTTGCGTTTGCTGACCACTACTTGTAAGGGTCTGCTGTCCGATCTAGGCGAACAGTTTTCAATTAAAAATCAATTTCATGTGCAATAGAACTTTTCTCCACACCCTCATCATTTTGCATATTATCTGTAGCGATTTCCTCAAAACAGTTCCAGAAACTGTCTTGTATTTCAATCGTTTTATCATTTTCATTGGTTTTACTTTTCTTACGAAGTGGAGACGAATCATCATCAGATTCAATACTACTAGACTACTTGTCTTGCTCTTTCCGTTTGAACTAATCCCAGGAAACTAGTTTTAAAACGCGGGTCAAAAAAAGTGGCAACTAATGAGAGGTCATAACCTGTCACAAGCAATTATGCACGCCACGCACACATCTTACGCTGAACATTCAGCAGCCAAATATTCGACGCTTCGGCCGATAGCCTGGCCAAATATTCGGTATTCGGCTAAATCACAATTCGTGGCATCACTATTTTATATACTTACTATTTGAAATTGAAAACTATCGTAGTTGTTTGATAATATAAACAAGATTATAAACAGGTTTACCGAGCGAAGATTGTAGCACCCGTCGTTTAGGCGATGTTGCAACTGCCTTTGTCCAGAATAAACTGTCATTTATGATACTTATTATTATTATATCTAACAGTAAGTACAAACGCTTTGTAATAATGTTTCAACATCGAATTTTCCGATGAAACACATCTATGACTATGTCAATTTTGAGCTCTTTTATGCCTATATTTTTGTATATTACTGATCCAGGATACGGGAGTATCCTCTGATAGGGCCAAATTTCAAAGTCTTCGTTCTTTCTTAACAGAGTGTCTTCAAGTGTCCAGCTATATTGAGAATACAAAGCATTTTAGAAGTCTGATTTTCAGGTGTAGGTTGATTTTTTTCTGCAAAATACCTTTTTTATCTTAAAGAATGCACTCCAGGATTTTTCCATGCTGATTTTTATCTATCTCCTTAAAGATATCCCAGTTGTCTTTCAAATTGCAGCTAAGGCAAATAATGTTAAGGTTCTCCTAACTAAACCAACTATACTTTTACCGCAATATATGGCCACAATATTGTCCACTATTACTACAGGCTATCACTACAACATTTTAATGCAGCAAAAGGCTGGAATATATATATCTCTGCAATATCTGCAAAAGTATGGTGTATAATTTTGTCTCGTACATCGGCAGCTCTTCTTGAATAATTTTTACCATCTTGTCGTATCGTCTATCCAACGCTCGTTCAGGTTCAAATACGCATTATTAGACAAATATAGAATGGCTAAAACTAAAAACTACTTTGTCAATATTTGTTACAGATTCAAAATGAAAACCACATACCGGAGAACGATACGAAAGGTGGCGAGGGTAAATATTCGTCTTTGGAAGCGGAGAAGTCGCAGGATTCGGAGACGTCTCCGGCGGATGCCAGCCGAGAGCCTTCAGGGGAAGGCGAGCGGCCGCCGAGTCAGCCTCAGCCTCCCCAGCCCCAGCAGCCCCCGCAGCCCCCGCCGGCCCGGGACCAGTCGCCGCCCTCCGAGGCCCCCCCCCTCCCCGCCCCGCCGCCCACCAATCACCACACGCCGCCGCATCCACCGCACGCACAGCATCACAGTCAGTCCGCCTCTTTCATTTCGTCCTTTATAATGAGTAGCTTGTCTTATCGTAATCTCCAATATTCTTCTTAGATAGATAGATAGATAGATTTAGATAGATAGATAGATAGATAGATTTTTATTCGAAGTAGACTTACAGTACTTTCCGAACGTCTTATGTTTTTAGACATTTATGCCTTGCTTGTAGGCTTTACCATTGATTACTACACTGTTACTACAATGGCTTTACGTAATAGTAATAATAATAATAATAACACTTTACAAATGGTTTTCATAGCTATGTTACATAAAAACGACTTGACCAGACAGACCAATGTATCGCTTAAAAAATCTTCAATTTTATAATAGCCTTTAGAGCACAAAGTATCTTTAACAATTTTTCTAAATTTAGTGTCTGGTAAAAGGGTTAGTTCCTCAGGCAGTGTTATAAAAGCGAACACTGTCTCCAAAGAAAGATTTAATCACTTTTGCTAACCTAGAGCCCGTAATGGCTAGTTTATTTTTGAACCTGGTGTTCCTATTGTGAATGTCAGCCAACCTACGGAACTTGTGCAAGTTTTTACGGACATACATTATGTTATCGAATATATACTGACTATAAACCGTCAGAATACTGATCTCTTTAAATTTCTCTTTTAGCGATGCTCGGGAGTTTAAACAATAAATGGATCGTATGCCTCTTTTCTGCAAAGTAAATATCGTTTGCATATCGGCAGCGTGGCCCCAGAGTAAAATCCCATACGACATTATATATTCTTGTAGTGCCATCTCCTAATGAATGTTGGCAATCATCTCGCTGATTTCAGTCTTGGGGACCGCCGCACTAAACAATGCGCCAGTGCTCAGCTGGAGCCACTGTGTTTTTTTTTATATTGGTCTTACTCAGTTTTTGAGTTGTTTCGGAATCTTGGTTCAAAATCTCAAAACGTATCTCCAAAACAATAAAAAATCGCTAAAAGCTTTGACATTTGACCTGTCACAATAGAAATAGCCGTATTGCACGGCCCAATAAAAAATGACCCTTCTGGTGTTCTCGCCATGACAAAAAGAAAACAAGAGATTTATTTTAAAAAATCCAGTTCAAAAGAATTTTTAAAAATGTAATAAATATTACAAAAAATATTACTATTTTAGTGAACATGAGTTGCTATGAGAGTTTTTTTTAATCTCCTAAAGTTGGTATAACTGCAGGCAGTCCAGTCTGTCCATCCTAGCCACAGTAATTGAGGGGGTCATATTTTCCAAGATGGCGCGAGGTGTGTGCACGATAAGTGCCTCGTTTTTAAAGTAATGTGAGCAAGGTTCTCTTTTTCGGTAAGCGTTTAATTCTTTTCGGGATTCAATTAGACCAAAGAGTTTTGTAGTAATGGGGGTTTTTCTTTTCGTCACAGTGTGTTTTTGCCTGTGCCGCCTTTTATATTACCAATGTAAATTCGACTCCACGAATCGGCCAACCGTGCCCGGAGTTTTTCTCGCCTGGACGTCGTAAATTGAACCTGAAATACAACATGTCTGAAGTCTGTACCACATGTCTGAAGAGGAGATAGAAGGAGTAACTACCTGCTGATTAAAGGATCTTGTTTTTCTAATTTTAAATTTGTAGTTTTATTTTAAAATTGCGAAGGTTTATTCTCCGTTTTGCCAAATTTAGTGCCAAACCAAATCCTTTCCCCGACCCTGTGGTTATTTTTTCATTTTTTGGTCATCACCTAACCTAACATGGTATTTTTTTCTTTTTCCGCGTTTTAGATAAATGCGGTGGCGCTCTTGTTTCTTGGTATAACGTGATCGGATCACTAATTTTACGTTATAACGGTTTTGAGTACCTCTGTCCCTTTTCTTTGAAGGACTATTGTATTTCAAACCTCCTGGACCCACGATATATTACGCATTCTCCGATACACCCACATATCAAACGCTTCAAGGCGCTTGGCCATCCTTTCCGTGAGTGTCCAGGCCTCAGCTCCATATAGGAGGACGGAGAATACCTAGCATTTCAGTCACAAAGGATTTCCTCCATTTTTCGAAAGGCGCTACGGGCCTGCTCGATTCGGCATTTAATTTCGACACTGTGGTCTCCTTTGTCGTTGACAGATTCCCCGGCGGAAGAAGTCTTCATCCTTGGAGGCTATCCACGAATCCAGCCATTTTTCAATATCCTCGAAAGACTGGAAGCGCTGCTCGTAAAGGCAATGGGCCATTGACCGGAACAAATAGTAGTCGAATAGCGCAATATCTGGGAGTACGGCGGGTGAGGTAGGATGTCCCAGCGAAGCGTTTCCAGTAAGTTATTCAACTGCATCGCGACATGTGGTCGAGTATGGTCATGCTGGAAAATTACCTTGTTGTGCCTTTTAGCGTATTCCGGCCATTTTATCTTCACAGCTTCGCTCAAATTTTTGAGCTGAGCTCGATAGCGATCACCCGTGATGGTTTCTCCCAGTTTCAGCAGCTCGTAATAGATGACACCCTTTTGGTCCCACCAAATGCAAAGCATTACCTTGGATCCGTGGATGTCTCTCTTCGGCGTGGCTGTTGAGGTCGATGGAAGTGATTCACCGGGGTACGAGCGATATTTTTTGCGTTTGGGGTTCTCGTAAAAGATTCACTTTTCGTCGCCGGTGATTGTTCGGTGGAAAAACCTTTTCTTTTTTGACGGCGAAGGAGCATTTCACAAGTCATGAAACGTCTTTCGATGTCTCTTGGCTTCAACTCGTGAGGAACCCAATGCCCTTCCTTTTGAATGACTCCCATAGATTTTAAAAGCCTCGAAACGGTTGAGGGATGAACATTAAGCACTTCACTTATCTTTTCCAGCGCCAGACTCGAATCTTCATGGAGTATGGACTCCAATTCCACTTCTTCAAATTTTTGCTCCTGGCCTGGGCGCTCTTTGTCTTGCACGTCGAAACCACCACTTTTGAATCGGAGAAACCAAGTCTCAACAGTCCTTTCTGTGGGAGTAAATTCCCCGTAAGCCAATATGACATTCTGCAGCAGTTTTCTCAAGATAAGAGCAGAAAAGCATTGCTTCCCGCAAATGACGTTTTGTCGGCTCAAATTTCGACATCTTCGAAGCTAACAAAATTACCGTTGTTGACACGAAATGACACAGACTGATAATTGAAGCCTAATGATGACGCTTTGACATGAAGTATTTTGCAATTTGGTAAATGACTAGAAATATAAGTTACGGTATTTCTTAGGAAATCGAAGTTTTCAATGCAAAATCCTAATATTTAAAAAAAAAAATACGTGTGGCACTCGAGGACTGCCGCAGTAAAGCTATTGCATAGCCTTTTTAACAACTTATGCAATTATAATTATTTATTTATTTTATTTTTTCTGATATCAGATAACTGCGCTCTATCGGAAGACGTTGAAATTATTCCGAATCATTTGCGGCTGCGAAAGCAAATGATTCGGAAAAATTTCAACGTCTTCCGATAGAGCGCCGCGCACGAATTTTTTATTCGATAAAGCAAAAAAAAAACAGATTATTCAAAAAAAAATCGTAGATCTTTAAAATGTGCAGGTTTCATAATAATACGCCAGATAGTATTTGCGTAGTAGTCGTTTTTGTGTTCGGTTAGACCTAATTTCACAAATTAATTACACTATGTAATATAAACAAAATCTAAAATATTCAAAGCTAAGAATATTAGGAAAATGTTCTTTTTAACATATATTTTTTTCGAATCGTAAGCAGTACTCGTTTAGACGTAATTATCACTTTAAAATCGTTAATTTTCGTTAAGAAATTTCTTCATTCGGTCGCCGCGCTGGCCTAGACCCGCGATAAAAGCTATGCAATAGCTTAAAAAAAACAAAAACAAAAAAAAATTGCTACTACTAATTAAAAACTCATCCTATATATGGTATGTCCTTCCTATTTACTGTTGGCTATTTGTCCTGCAGTCATGATTATACCTACGGTTTCCACTTGGAAAATCGTAGTTTGGCCCCAGGGATCTTTAGCCCAAGAGATGCGAGTATGCCTCTGCCCCGGTCTCTTTATTTTTAAAAGGAGAGAACAGCTGAGCTCTCTAGATTAGATAGCAGGTCAGGTGCCAGGTTAATACTGAAAGCTACATATTTCTTCCTCGGCTAGGTAAATCTTTGGATTGCATGACCATTTTTCCAGGAATAGCGAATAAAGTTGACGACAATCCGTAGCGAAACCGACCATAATGTTGACAATATTTTTACAGCAATGGTAGGCGGAATGATGATGCCTCCATCGAACTTGGGGCCTCCGCATCCTATGCATCAACAGCCGCCCATGCAACATCCACCACAGCCCGGTGAGTTTCCACATTATATATAAAATTATTAAACTTTTTGGGAAGACAATTTCAAGTAAAGGTTGTCTCTTCATCTTCCGATTTAAAGCTTGTGTAAAGTGGAGTGGTTCAGGGATCAATTCTTGGACCGGTGCTCTTCCTGCACTACATATCCGATCTGGAATCTGCTATCCTCTCAGTTGCTAGTCTTTACGCTGGAGATACAAAAGTCTTTGGCAGCCCTTTCGCATGGCGAATTGCGGAGCTACCCACCGAAACAAGGCATGGACCGATATTGACTCATCAAGCTAAATAAAGAAAAATGTACTATAATGAAGTGCAATGGTCCCGGTTTCTATCTTTGAGGTGGTCGGTGACTCAAAACCCGGAAACAGGTCCCCAGGATGCGCGACTTTTCCCTGTTGTGTCAGGAAGTTCGGTGAAAAGTTACAAATATCGCAAAAATAAAATAGTATCTCCTAAGACCATGGGCCAACACGCCCCAACCTTCCCGGAAGACTTACCTTGTATGGACCTCTTAGTTCCTACCTCCGTGCAGAGGAGGGAGTTATCCTCATTGTTTCCTGAAGACATCGGCTATCCGATCCTGGGTGAACAGCCGGGCAAAGGACGCTGTGGTCCGCAATAGATTCGGTATACACCGTTTCACCGCTTCGTAAGGGAGAGGACCGCGCAAGCGACCTCGAACTCGTAACCAATCGAGAGACCGGAGTAATCTTGTCACAATTGGGAGTAAGGGCGTGAGTGTAAGCCCGCCGGGTAACACTCCTGGCTATCTCGGTTAAGGCGTTGGCCTCTTACGGGTTTGTGGCGGAGCTAGACGGTGGACTGTTTTGTCCAAGTCTTCTGCGCTCACTCCAGGGAGATAGAACGACTAATCGTTAAAACTTCCTGAGGTGACGGGCTCGCCCGCTGTAGTCGACAACCCTAGTTGTTGCCTGAAGACAATCCACCCCTCAGCCATTTGGTTCGCTCAATCGTAGGTCATGCTTCAATCGGCTGGTCCTATATAACTCAAGATACCTGCGGCTGTTAAGCCTATCTTACGGTACCTTATGTATATTCTATCCTTATCCCTATCGTTTCCAGCTGATCAGGCGTGGTGTATTTTTCGTTCGACGAACCTCTGTGTTCGGCGACGAGTTCCGCACGGATGGTTTGCCTTGCTGCAATCGAGAAGCAGGAACGCAGAAGAGAGCAAACAGGAAAAACCTTCTGATTAGGAAACGGTCGTCTAAGTAAAAGGTTTAGGATTTATATCACATGGTTAAACAAGTACTCACGAGAAGTAGCGAAGCGAACCTCTGATCAGACAGCGAGACAATGGACCTTATCTATCGACAGCTAGAGTGCCCCGACTCGTGAAATAGTGGGGCTATGCGCTAATGTTTCCGGTACGACAGCCCTGCATGCGTTTTGCCGTATCGAATCATTACAACCTGTTGAGTGAAACAACCCACTCATTGAATATAAGTTAGATGGAGCAGAACTAAAAGTTATGCAGTCGCAGAAGGACCTAGGAGTCATAGTCAATGACCTCAAGTAGAATGAGCACATAACTACCCTCAGAGTTAATAAAACCAATGTAACTGTGTGTCAAATATTTCTACATCTCTGGATGCTACATAGAGCTCTTCTGACTCGTAAAAAGTGATTTTTTATTATATACGCAAATGTCTAGTCTAGAACCAATGGTCCCGCTCTTCAGTCAGTATCCAGCTTCTATCTTATATATGAAGCCAACTGCCACTTCCGAAGAAAGTTTTAAGTGGGATTTATTCCATTAAGTTCTTTATAATAATTATGTGTCCGTTACAGGTGTAGGTCCGCCGATGATGCCTCCTCCCACGCCATACGGTGGATATCCTGGAGGAGCCCCGCGCCACGCGTCCCCCTACTCCCCCTACCCCCCGTATCACCCTCAGAACTACCCGCCTTATCATCAACCGCCTCCGCATCCAGGTGAGTCTCATTCGTAATAGTCTGAGAGCCGAAAAGCCAGAAAAACTATATATCATAAATTTCTCTCGTCGTGTTAAATGTTGCTACTTCCAGTGCACTTTTTGAAGTCCAACCGATTGTATGAGCGTATTTAAATTTTTGCTTCAATTTCGAAACAACAAAAAAATTACATAGTGCATGACAATTTATTCGACATTGGAACAAAAATGAAAATATGCTCTTCATACAATAGGCTGGACCTCAAAAAGTGAATGTCTTAAAAACGTGTAGCAAAATACAAAACGTAACCTACCCTACGAAAAGTCATAACTTTTTTTCGCAATAATTTGAAATGAGCCACCATAATTACTATTGTAGTAAATTGAAATAGCTATCTAATGATGTATGTGTGGTCCTTATTGGTTCTTAGACCGGCCTTTTTTTTTTTTAATTATCTTTAGATGAAACTGTACCTAGTCGCTATTCTACAAGAAAGACAATTCCAAATTTTATTTTCTAACAAAGAAGTATATATTATGTAATATCAAAAATTAAACAAATAACTCGGAACAATGAGGGAGTGTTGAATGCTAAGCGTTTTTATCGGCAGGTCCTCCACAGTCCTACTACAATCCTCCGGTAGGATCTTGGCAGGGTGACCCCCACGCCGGGCCCCACTCCGCCCACCCCCCGCCCCAGCAAGGCCAAGGGCCGATGCCTGGACAAGGACATCCACCCATGCAGCATCCTGATACGCATTCCGCCAGGCCCAAAGGTGACCACCCTTTGCAATTTTAGGATTTAAGGATCCCTGAAAACCCAACTCTGTCTTGCTCTTCGCTAAATCGCAGAACCCGAGAGTTTAACATTAAAACCACCTGTTCATCGATTTTAAAGCTGCCTATGGCTCAGTTAACAGAGAAATGCTTTACAGTACCATTTAAGACTTTCATATATCATATGGAAAAGGTAATATGCGGCCGGAAACTTGACATCTAACCTATGAGATGCCACTGCAATGTGATTTTACACCAATAGAAATAAATAACGTAAATTTGTTTTTTTGGCACGGACAAGGTCTCACATATAGATCAGCAATAAGCATAAACTATGTACTTACCAGGATCATTTATTCCACAGACGAAGGCGAGAAACCACCCTCGAAAGAAGACGGCAGCGAGTAACATGCACACATTGACCCGACCGGTGTAGATTTTTTTCATTTTATTTTTATGGACATATCCAAATTTAGCTAACATTAACTAAATATCTCTGAAGATTTTTCTTTTAAATATGAAATAAAATACATTTAATTCTTTTATAAATTGTTTTATTATTTTACCGTATTTTTTCCTTTGCCATATTGTATGATCAATGGTTTTGATTTGAATATTAATCCGTTAAATTCATTCAGGCAGCGATGAGCGTCTTCCAAACCTGAAAAGTTAAAATGTTTGGTATATTTAAGTCTCGTAATGATGTTATTTTATTGTTTATAGGCAGGTAGCATAGCTAATTATGCCTATAGAGGGCTCGATTGCGTTTCTTCGTGAACTAAAATCAGAAATTAGTCCGTGTGAACGAGACAGGGCTTGAGACAGGGCGAGAGAGACGCTAGAGCGAAGTGTGAGATGACCGGTTGTCACTTTTTCGCATTAAAACTGCGCGCCAAGGTCAAATCTTACACCGCACGAAATATGCTCGAATTTATTCGGACGAGTATAAGTTCGGCAGGTAGTATTTATCGACGGTCGTTCGTTTCATATACCGCTCTAACGTATTGCTCTGTCTCGTTCGCTTGGACTAATTTTAGTTTTAGTTCACAAAGAAACGCAATCGGGCCCAGAGTATAGGTAATCGCGAACTAGTCCAGATGGTTTTTAAACCCATTCACTGTTTTTATAAGGCATCTCAAGATATCTTCCCATAAAGCAGTGTTTTTCAACCTTTTTCAGATTGCAATCCCCTTTTGGGTTAAAAAAATAAAACTTATGCGACCCCTCCCCCCCCCTTAAACTGTAACTTAGTTCTCTCGACCCTCCTTAGTCTCTTCCACCGCTGTAACTAAGCATTCAAGGAATATTAATTTTGTAAAAACTGGCAAAAACCACATTAATTTTAACCGTTTCTCACTTTCGAAGCTGTACTTACCTGTTTCTCAGATCAACGATGTTTTGTAAAAGAAATAAACACATAATTAAATAATAAAGAAACACATTAAAAATATGTTTCTCCTCCTACATCTTACCTTATATATAAAAATTAATCGCCGTGCGTTAGTCTCGCAAGATCTCAAAAATGACTAGACCGATTTGAATTATTATTTTTTTGTTTTGTTTACCTTGATTCAGGGGTGGTTTACAAAAAAAAATATTTAGGAAAAATTAAAAGAAACAACTGAAAATCGAAAAAATCGAAATTGGTCATTTTGGGAAATGGGCCACTTTCAATAGATGGCGTTCGCGGCGAACTTATTGTTTGACAGCTGCGCCATCCATAACTGTTATTCATTCCGTGCGATTGTGTAAAATTTCAAAAAGTCGAAAGTCAGAAGAGTCGAAAAAGTCGAAAACGTCTAAAGAGTCGAAAACGTCGGAAAAGTTGAAAAAGTCGAAAAAGCCGAAAAACTCGAAAAACTCAAACCGTACATGATTCGGCCATATTATAGATTTCAATGAATTGGATTTGGAAGGTTTATTAATGAAATAAATTGGTATGATTGGATCAATAAACGCTTATGAAGAGTTACAATGAAATCAATTTTAGGTGGTACGAAGTTCACCGGGTCATCTGGTATTACATTATAAAGATTTTGTAATATTTTCGATTTTTATTTTAAGATAGCCTGCGATCCCCCAGGAGTCTCCGCGACTTCCCAGGTTGAGAAACACTGCTATAAAGGAATCCAATATAAGGATTCGAGAGTTGAAATGGAGATAGTTAAAACGAAATGCTTACATGAAAATGTTGCAAAAGCTTGCCCCCGCATGCGCCCCGTCATCAATCGAACATCCGGTGAAATATTGGAGTTTTTGAAAAGATTTTTGAGTTCCTGCGCTGTTACCGTATTGGAAAAATTCTTCAGAAAGAGAATCTATAGGAAAAAATATTCAAGATAAGTCAGAAAATTTGAAGGTAAGGAAGGGTCAATTGTCACAGGATCTTTTAACAATATTAGATCGTTCCGTTTCCTGTGAGGTGAGCGTAGAAGACTAGGGACAAAAACAGTCCACTGTCTAGTCACGTCACTCATGAAAAGCCAACGCCTTACGGCGAGCCACCGGGAAAGGTAAACAGCGGGCAGCCTCGCCCCCTGACTACCAGTCTGGAAGGATATCTCTGTCTGCAATTAACCATCAGGATACCTCCTACCTCCTGACTGGTTACAGGATCAAGGTCACTTGCGCGGTCTTCTCTCTTACGTAGCGGGTCTGGTCCAAATTGATTCGGATAATTGGAGTTCTACTGTATTTGACACTTCTTTAAATGCCTATATCTCTCTTATTCATTAAGTTCAACAAAATATTATTGCAGTTTCGGGATCAGCGTGGTGAATAAAAAAGGCAACGTCGGTGACGTTAAAAAATCAACAATGTAGAACTGGTAGCAATACCTAATAAATACCTAATTTTGTTCAGTGGTTTCTCAAAATAAAAATAATCTTGCTTACGTTTGACGGTTCACCAGATGCGTAATCGTGGAATTTTGGTAATTTTCTGATATCGTCCACTGTCAGTTTTGTCCCTTCTAAGATATCCTTTTCCGCTTGATTTGTTGGCAGAATTAATTCTGTAGCCTCATAGGCCGCTTCGCCGGGTTTTAATCTCACGATTATTTTATTTCGAATTGTGTAGAGAGTTTGCAACCGTGGTCCGATTATTCTGGTCGGTTTCACCCTCGCGGTCAAAACTGTAGGATGTCTAACGTCCCATAAGCTTTCTTTTTCATTAGAAGTTTGTATTACAGGGGTAATGTGCGAGTTTTCGGTGTTATTTTGCAGTTTTCTATCAATTCTCCGTAGGAGTTTCCGCCTCTTATTGATACTCGGTATGTGATCGACACTGTGGTGGCTAAATAAGTCGCTTTCCAACTGTTTTACACAGTCGATCGGGCGAACAATAGGGTGTGAATCATCTGTAACATCCACATCCTCCAGAACACGGCTCAAAACAAAATCCAGCTTTTCTCTCAAAGCGGAACCTTCAATGCTTTTGTACTTATCGGAATCGCTCAGTTTTCCGCTCTTGTAGTCGTTGTACAGATATATTTCCTCGTCGTTCAAGCCGCGCCGTTTCAACTGTTGAATTTCGTCCAGTTTTTCTTTGCGCTGCTCGAAATGGTCGAGCGAAGCAATTCCGGTGATAAAGCTGGTGACTGGAACGTGGCTAGTCGCCTTTTCAAAATTATTCATATCTAAAAATAAGAAAAAAAATAAATCGCCAATTTGTGGTTATTTTTCGTTTGACACTTGACCATTGACAGTCCGTTTCTTTTTTTTTAATTGCAACGGCAATGCAAATGCAAGTTTTTTGCCAAGCTTGTTTTTTCGAGGTTGGTAATTTCAGTAATTCGTCGATCTATGACTTTTTCAAGTAAGACTTCGTGCGTGCCGAAAATTGGTTTTTTTGCTATTTACTGTTATTGGTGTAAAATCACACACCAGATCGTTCTGTCATTGCCTTCTCTGTGGTTCTGTCCATATCCCGAGTGCTTAAACTGCTTGGTTTAAGTAAGGCTCATTACGCACTGTCGACTGAGTCGCGAAGACTCAGTCGACGGCAACTTTCAGGTTGTATGATCCAGCACCTACGACTTCTTAGGGACATCCGACATTAATTAGTGACATCCTTGTAGTGGATGAATCAGTACTACAAACTGATTAAAGAGTGATATTTTTTTCTGGGAAAATAAAGTTTTTTGTTGTTGTTGAAAATGCGTTTTTCTTAAATAGTATAAGAAGTTGCGTTATCTTAGCGGTAGTACACTATAAAATCAATGGCGGTAGGTAAAATATAACTAATATTGTTTATTAGCGATATTCTACCTACCGCTGAATGGCTCAGCGCGCTCAACGCTTCTCAAACTTTTCTTCAATATTTACAAATTTGACAAAAAAAATCTTCCAATTTTTTTTTGTTTTCGTTTTGGAAAAAGAAGTGATTTTTATTATATGTTGTTTACTTTGTCGTACTGATTCACCCCACTATAAGGATGCCACTAATTAAAAACTCAGCCTGTAGAGCGACGATTTGTATTAACTCGTTATTAGTAGGTAATCAACTATTACGAATCCAGAGCGGTTTTTTTTCAAACTTTCGTAATAATTTCACATGTGATTTTTCACTTCACACTGTTCCGAAGAGTTGGCATATTTTATCGATACATATTAAAATTATGGAACGTTGTTAAAGAACAACGTTGTATTAGCATCGAATAAAGTTTAACACGTAAATATTATTATGATTAAATTTTATGAAATCGATCAAAATAGCATAACTGCCGATCACTACACATAAACGTCAACACAAATCAAAAATTATAACCTAGCTGTTTTAACCGGCGTCGCTCGCTTGTTCTATGTTTTTAATGTAAGATCTGGCAAAAATACTCGTTTTTCGGTTGAAAATGTTTTATCACATATCACTCGAGCACGAAATCTTGCTCCATCCGCGCTATTTCGGACCGCAACTGTTGGAAACTGTGAAACAGAAACTGTATACCGAAGTGGAAGGAACTTGTACGGGAAAATATGGATTTGTGATTGCGGTGACTACGATAGACAGTATAGGCGCCGGTTTGATACAACCCGGTCAAGGGTTCGTCGTTTATCCTGTGAAATACAAAGCTGTAGTGTTCAGACCGTTCAAGGGGGAAGTTTTGGATGCTATCGTAACACAGGTCTGTTGTTTTTCATATCTCATGTATATCCTCGCACGTTTTTCGTGAATGATTATTTTCCTTATTAATATTTTTAGAAAATAATAGGGAATTAAAACAATATTATTGTTTTTAAAATACTGATTTTTGATGAAACATCTTGCAGAATTTTCACACTAATCTTGTGAAATTTCAAATTTAAAAATAAAAATATAAGTTAACCTCCCTACCCATACGAACGTACGTGATACGTCCGCTATATTATCGCCAAAACGCAACAAAGTATCCCGAACTGGCAAATACAAAGAAATTAAAAATAACAAAAAAAAACCTGAAACCCACAAAGCGTATGTGATACGTCAAATTGTTCCTATGGTTCTAAATACCATCAGGAGCCATACTGGCTATCAAGTCAGTAAAATATCCAGATGAGAGATTTGGGTTTTTGTGAAATAAATGAGAAACGGCCATGACAAATTAAGTAGCTGTAACAGATCCAAGCCTTTCGAGGACAGAAATTAGCAAGGCATCTATTTTTTTTCCAGGAAACTACTCAAATGCTGTATTTCATGATATAATAACATTAAGAATATGTAGTTTAGTTTCTTCTGCTAAATATATTTTTATCCTAACAAATGCACTTCTGGATTTTTCATTGTGGATTTATTTTTATTGCCTAGTTTTTTCAAATTGCGATCCAGGTAAATAATGTATTTCCAGACAATTCTCCGCATGCTTCATCTGTAGGTGTTTTTTATTTGATCTTTGTGGTGTTAAACTTCAACCCATATTTCTCACATACTCTTGTAACATTATAAATGAGGAGCTGAAGTTCTTCCATGCTGCTGGAAATTAGTACAGTATCATCTGCCTTATCTAAGACTTTCTTATGCCATCGCATTGCAGGTTAACAAAGTGGGCATGTTTGCGGAGATTGGCCCTTTATCGTGTTTCATCTCGCACCACTCTATACCGGCAGACATGCAATTCTGTCCTAATATCAGCCCGCCCTGCTACAAAAATCAAGACGAGGACATTGTCATTCAGGCGGAGGACGAGATAAGAGTGAAAATCGTCGGTACAAGAGTCGACGCAGCTGGTATCTTCGCTATAGGGACATTGATGGACGATTTCTTAGGTTTAGTCGGAAATTAAGTACGTTGTACTTGACAAATTAAATTTATAAGGTGAGGAATGATGAATGCGTGTTTTTATAATTTATGCTCTATTATTATAGTATTTTGATGAAATAAATGATGGCATATTTTATTCATTACCAAACATTTTCATTGGAGGCATTTATGGGTATTTCTTAACCTATATATGCCCGGAACTATTTTGGGATTTTGATTTTGTTTATTTTTATATATGTTTACGCTGATAGGTCTCTATAACAGTATTGACTAGTTTTAGTATATATTTTTTCGTGAACTAGGTATTTTAGAGGTGTTCGAAAACAAAACAATGGGCAAATATCCTACATTCGTTATAGGCAATTCAAACAAAAATGTTATGAGTTTATTTAATATTTATTATTATTTTCAAATGCAATCTACTAATTCTATCTATATAAATAAATACAAACGGAGCTGCCATGGAATTCACCGACCGGAGTCGGGCCCATCATAATACTATTTTTTACACTTCTGGGGGGTGAGCAGTGGATTCCGGACTTACGAACCGGCTGTGGTAGGTTTAGAACAGCTGTCTTGCCACATGTGAGCGTTCACCTTGCCACCCATTCACTCCCCCTTCGAAGCCATAGAATTTGAGATGCGCAAATCGCAGTTTTAGATAATTTTTCTAAGAAAGAGTTGATTATTTTTCTGGAAAGGCCAAGATCTTAAAAGAGGTGAAATAGAGATTTAGCTGGCAGGCCACGAGCGCCAACTTCCACCGCGTGAAGGTGAACAGTGAAGCCGTTCCGGGTTACGGCATTTGCAAGATCATGGTATTTATTTAATTTGTACTCGTGGTCTTTTGGGATATTTGATTCCCATGGAACAGTTAATTCTACAATAAGAGCCACCTTCCGAGATAGAGAGTAAAGAGTTATATCTGGACGGAGGGCTGTGCATCCGAGACTTTCAGGGAATTTATACTGCTTAGAGACCGAATCAACCTCCAGAATCCAATCTGTAGCTTTCTCGATTATTGAGAAAGGTTTTGTAGTTAAATGTTTTTTGCCTTTAGAGCCATCCCGCACAAACTGTATTGGGGGTTTGGAGAATACTGTCAAATCCTTGTTGGCACGAGCCACTGAGAGACTAATTACCTCGCGAATAACAGCAAGAACTTTGTCATGGCGGTAAGTGTACCGTCCTTGATCTAAGGCCACCTTGCAGCCAGCTAGAATGTGTCTAGCTGTGCAAGGGGTATTGCTACAGAGGGGACAAGAACTATCCTCGGCAAAGCTCCAACGAGCGAGGTTACTGGGGTCTGGAAGTGTATGCTGAAAGGCATTCAAATAAAATTTCAGCATCTCTGGCGTCCAGTCATAGAGCATTACCTTCCAGTGCATTGGAGGCGGAATGCAAAAGTCCCCAATTGTTGTCCAATCATTCTGGCATTGAAGGCCAATAGCATGAGCCATACTCTTGCTGTCGTAATCTCCCCGCAAAAGAGACTTCTTCAAGTCCACGTCGCTCGTGGTTGTACTGCCATACCCCAGACCAGTGCCATTCTGGCTGATTCCAGTAAGGAACTTTTTGTGGAAGTCTACGCGGGCTTGTAGATCATTTGAATCACTACGGCCACTTATTACGTGCTTCGATATTGCCGGATCTTTGGAATTGCACAGAATCGAATTTTTGGTTATTCTGGAGTTGGCGTAGAGCAGAGAGGGCAGTTTAAGCTCAACTCATTCTAAAAACACGAATAAGCCCATAATTTACCCAAATTTACTACAAAACTATAATTTATGTAAAAAGCTTTACTTAACTGAATAATTACTTACTTTTTTTCGGGATTTTACATGATTTTTGCACGATGCGAATACGACACAACTGGCACTGCCTACTGTTTCAATCAAGTGTCAATTCTGTTTAAACTTCGTTGCTAATAGAATATACTTCCGTACTCTTGCGATATATGACAATTTTCTGGAATCTACTGAGCTCACAAATAAATTCCGATGCTTTGACAAAAGTACCACTTCTTGTTTCGTTTTCGAATCACTGGACATAATAATATATGGGTTAAGTGGTCGAAAAAAGTGGCAGGTGAGTTTTGACAAAAAAAAATAAAAGTTACTTGTTTATATTTTTTGTTTTGGGTTTGGTGTATATTAAATATCACTTGAAAGATCTGAATGTAATATAAGAAAATAAAAATATAAACAACTTCAAAATGTCACAGTGTATGAAAATCAAAATAAAATATATTTGAGACCGAAGATAATATACAATTTTAACATTTAGGGCTTTTTATTAATAATTTTTACACTCTTAGTCTTATATATTACAAAAATAAATATTCTCATTAAATTTATCTGTTGGTCTACCTTTCCTACTCTGTTTTTGAGTGAGAGATTTTTTGTTACAACCATGCCACAAAAAATAAACACATTTAACCCGACAAATGACAGGCGTCCTTTTGGGGATGCAAGTTTTAATACACTGGAATGACAGGCGTCCACTTGGTCCAGTGATGACGACACGATGGAGGCCGTTTGCGTTTTGTAATTTGTCGCCATTATTATCTTAATTGATTTACGAGATAAGGTTATAATGTTTTATATGTCAAATTTCAATGCGATCATTTTACAGTTCTTCTTTTTATGATCCGTATAGTGGTTTACAAGTTATGGTCGTTTTTATCAAGGTCGTCGATTTTGGTCGCGCGCGAATGGGACAGCTGAATTTTTACTCCGCGAGGAGAGGAGTTAACCTATTTATCAGTTATTAAAGGGGGCGGGCCGGCCGAATGATTTATTGCCTCACCGTAATGTTCCTTTGGCCCATACTATAGTGTCTGGTGTGAAATTCTACACATTAAAGTCAAAACTGCCAAATAATTTCTTCATTTAAAATATAACAACTCATGTAAAATGCGGATAGCATATTCAAAATGTGCATAAACGGCATATCCCCTATATGCGGCATATCCCCTATAAGAACTCACAGAAGAAATAAAAGAAGAACCACATAACCGAAATAGTTAAGAGAGCATCCTTCCTTTAATGGTAAGTGGTTATCTATGATGCAGGCTTATGTCGCTAGTTCTTAGTCTAAAAAAAAATAATATTTATAAGTAAATAACATTTATTTTATTACCTACATGAAAACAAAATATACAATGCATTAGAAATAGATAACGTTTACGATGTTAGTTTACCTGAAAGATGTACTATCATATAAGTAAATATTCAGAAACTGATTTCAAGCTCTGATATTAAGCAACATTCTGTATTTATACATTCCCAAGGATTATTCAATAAAATAACTGGTTTCCCTGAAGAAATACATGATTATCAAAAAAAGTAAATAAAGTCTATTCTTCGTGAAAAAAATAATAAGTTCACCATTAGATACTTAAAAGCATAAATATTGTAAATATGGATAATTATCCTATAAAAAAAGCATGTAATTAGCAAAAATACGGCAAACTAGAAACCTGATGAAATTAAATTGGGCATCTATTGTCATAATCGGTGCAGCGATGGGAATCCGCTATATTCCTGGACAGACCTTTATGTGTGGCAACTTCCATAGCCCTAAGCTGTTCTGATATTGGTTCACATCCACGATCTTTGGAGATATTTGCAACAGCTTAGATTACAATAGACACACCTAGCAAAACCTTGAGGTGTTTAAAACGTCATCTAAGTATTAGTATAGTACAAAATATATACAGGAAAAATTAGCATTGTGCAAACCCACATTTCTGTACATAATGCAACATTTGGAAGCTGTTTGATGGCCAATTTTTGGGGGCCAATTTTTCTACCATTTTTACTAATAATGTCATTTACACAAATAATTCTATAATTCTGAAAAAAATTGAGCAAACGAAGAGCAACTTCATGATGAATAAAGAGTAACTTCATGATGAATAAAGAGCAACTTCATGATGAATAAAGAGCAACTTCATGATGAATAAAGAGCAACTTCATGATGAATAAAGAGCAACTTCATGATGAATAAAGAGCAACTTCATGATGAATAAAGAGCAACTTCATGATGAATAGAGCAACTTCATGATGAATAAAGAGCAACTTCATGATGAATAAAGAGCAACTTCATGATGAATAAAGAGCAACTTCATGATGAATAAAGAGCAACTTCATGATGAATAAAGAGCAACTTCATGATGAATAAAGAGCAACTTCATGATGAATAAAGAGCAACTTCATGATGAATAAAGAGCAACTTCATGATGAATAAAGAGCAACTTCATGATGAATAAAGGGCAACTTCATAATGAATAAAGAGCAACTTCATGATGAATAAAGAGCAACTTCATGATGAATAGAGTTGTTCAAAAACCTTTTATATTCGCAGTTAGAACATGGGCTGTTAAATATACAGATCAAAAAGTGTACATTTATCAAAGTATAGAGGTTTTACAGAAATAATTGAGGTCAAAAATATGAAATCTTCGAGGTGTTTTGGTTCTACAATCGTTTCTGTTTTGGTTCTGCGAATTGTTAGGAAGCCTTGAACTATTGCAGGTCAAAATGCCACGTTTATTTAGTTCTGTTTGTGACCTCTCAAGAATTTGAATTCCTCTTTTGCTCTGTAAATGTTGGCGAACGGTTTAGGTGGCGAACGGTTGGGTGGCGAACAGTTTCCTGCAGCTTGGGCCATGATCCACTTCGTTCTTGGATCGGTTCAACTCACGATTCAGCTCCTATTCAGAAGCCTCCTCGAGTGGAAGGCTACCCCGGGTAAGATTCCCGTGTCTCAGGCCTCAAAGCTTGTGGACCGGTTTCTCCCGGCGGGATTGCATCCCGGAGCCACTGGACGGTTTGCGCATCGTTCGGCGAAGCCAATCGGTTGTGCATTCTGACTAATTGCTGAAGGAGTCTGGAGACTAAGGAAATATACTGTTTCCTAAGCAACGGAGGTGGATGTTGACCTGTTGTCATGCCACTCTTGAAATGACCTTGGGCCACGCGATCCCGTGTGGCACTACGGGCAAAGAGCGCCCAGGTCTGCGATAAATTCTAATTGAATTACCGCTGTATTACAACAAGTAGAGGTCGCGTACGCAACTTCGGTCCCGTAACCAGTCGGGAGGGCAGAGGTATCCTGAAGGTTAATTCCAGACGGAGATATCCTGAAAAAAACTGGTAGTTAGGGGATGAGGCTGCCCGGTTGATACCTTCCACGGTGCCTCGCCTTAAGGCGTTGGACTCTTAACGGGTTGCTGGTGAACTAGACAGTAGATTGTCTTGTCCCCAAGTCTTCTACGCTCATCCCATGGCTGAAAGAACGATTATATATCGTTATACCAGCCTGGGGGGAAGGGTTCGCCCGTTGTAGTTGACACCGCCCTACTGTACATTTATAATGTTTTGGCAGCTAACGGTTCCGTGCAGATTGGGCCATATGACCTGCTTGTCATTTTAGATTGGCTCAGCTCACGGTTCAACTTTCATACAGTAGTCTCCTCGAAGAGGGTCAAATCTGAAAAGGACTCTGTGAACCCTGTCTTGGCTGTGTCTGTGTGTGTGTTCAAACGGCTGCAAAGAAGCTAATTGACTGTACAAAAACACCGCGACAGAGTGCGCAATGAAGAAATACGAAGCGCACGGGGGGGGTGACAGACTTCGCAAGGCTGGATGATGCGAGGTGGTCAAAGAGGCTTGTCGCATGCGGCCCGCGACCTCACTTTTTGCGGCCCGCGGAGCGTTTTGAAGAAATGAAGGATTTTGAGGAAGTTTAAAATGTACCTCACATAAAATACATTGACACAATTGCAGAAGAATTCGCAAAATCGATTTAGCGACTTCAACAAAAATCAAAAGAGATTTCAGTTTTTAGTCAGCCACTTACAATTTCAGTTGACATTGTAAGCAAGCACAATTCAACTGGAATTGTGTGATTTGCAATCTGATCGTTTTTACCAAGGAAGAACTGACACTGGATTGGCTTTTTCAAGTTGCTGCCGTTATCATTCATTCAAGTCATCTTTCAAGAAGAACGATACCCCAACTTAGGGCTTACACTGGGCTCAATTCCGGGAAGCGCGTATCATTGCGAAAGCAGCTTTTTCAACATGAAATTTATAATGTCAAAATATAGATGTTCCCTCTCTGATGTCACTTACTCAGTTGCTTCATTTATCAACAGCAAATATTGATGCATTAGTTAGTGAAAATCAATCGAACGGACAACCGCTGGAGCAGGTGCAGTACACATACCTAGGACAGGTGATAAAGCAAAACACTGAGAAATGTGCAGTGCTTCATATCGACAAAAGCAAACTCAACACACAATATTCTCTGGCAAACGCCCAATTAGACGCAGTCAAGCAACAAAAAGATCTCGGAATAACACTTATAACGTGGGATTAGGGATCCTATCGCGTTATACCAACACAAAAAACAATAGCGCCACCGCATTTATCCAAAACGCTGAAAAAGAAAAATACCATAGGTTAGGCGATGACCGAAAAATGAAAAAATAACCACAGGGTCGGGGAAAGAATTTGGTTTGGCACTAAATTTGGCAAAACGGAGAATAAACCTTCGCAAATTTAAAATAAAACTACAATTGATGAGTTATAAAAAACTAAGGTCCTTTATTGTGTAGTTCCATCCATAATTCTCCTTTGATCCCCTTTTGGCCAGTTCGTCTGCCAAAAGGAAATAGTATATGGACCGGAACCCTTGATGCCCATTACCCAGGCCCAAATAAAAACATGCCTACGCAGGAACACCGAAGAAACCCACCTTACAGAATGGAAAAAAAAACGCAGGATGCAGGCAAACAAAGAACGCGGTTCCGGAAGCGTCCAAAAAACTTGCCCGCAACCTCACCAGATTAAAAAGGGACAAAATCCGTAAAGTCATAGGTACTATGACAGGCCACTGTCCCCTAAACAAACACCTGTTTACCATAGGTGTGACAGACAGCCCTCTATGCAGAGGATGAATGAAGGAAGAAGAAACGCCACAGCATGTGCTCATGGAATGCAAGAGCGTGGCAGAGCAACGGGCAAGAATACTACAATCTCCAGCATCTGTCCGGAGGCCTGTAGCAACCCAAACAGGCTGCTAACCTTTTGGGACAGCCTGGGTTGGCTGGAGTAACATAAATAGAAACATGAGCTACGCACAACGGCCCAATCAAGAGGCCAAGTGCGGGAAAAAGCCCAGACAAACTAACTAACTAACTAACTAACTAAATCTCCAGACTACGGTGACATATCGTACTTTTTTCCAGTTCAATGGAATATCCAGGCGAGAAAACTATACGGGCACGGTTGACCGATTTGCGAGTTATTTTACATTCGGAAATAAAAGGCAACACAGCCAAAACCACGCTGTGACGAAAAGAAAAAACCACCATTACTTTTACAAACTCGTTTAGCTAATTGAATCCCCAAAAGAATTAAACGCTTACCAAAAATTAGGACCTTGTTTAGGACATAACTTTAAAACGCCGCACTTCTAGTGCACAAAACTTCGCGGATCACTTGGATTTTAGCGAGTTCTTTGTCGCCCAGCGCGAGTCAGTAAAACTGCTCGCGCCATTTTGAAACCAATGTTCCCTTCAATGGCCATGGCTAGGTTTGACAGACCGGAAATGCCTGTCGTTTAACCAACTTTAGGAGATTTAAAAAAAAACTCATGACAACCCATGTTCATAATAAAATAGTCATATTTTTGTAATATTTATTACATTTATTAAAATGTTCTTTCGAACTTGATTTTTTAATTAAATCTCTTGTTTTATTGTCATGGCATGGACACCAAGAGGGTCATTTTTTATTGGGCCTTGCAACACGGCCATTGCTAATTTGACAGCTCAAAACGTCATAGTTTTTATGCGATTTTTTGGAAAGATGCTCGTAGATCTAGAACAATGATTATGAAACAACTCAAAACCTGAGTAAGACCAATATAAAAAACACGAGAAATACACGCGAAATATGTTGCAATGCGTGCAACATGTTTCTGAAACATAACATGCCACGCAAATTTGGATTTTTGTTACACAATTAGTGATGATCTCGAATGGGAAAAACACATAGTTGCAATCGCTGACAGAGACAACTCTATGCAAAGATGTAGATGTCCTGGAAAAAGTGCAGCGAAGGGAAACAAAAATGCCAGTGAGCCTGAAGAATGGGAATTCTGAAGATCGCTTGGAATTACTTGAACTGACTATTCTCAAACAAAGAAGACAAAGAAGCGACCCGATTGAGACATACAAAATTCCAACAAATCATTACGATGCACCTGGGCGAGAGAATATTTACAAATTCAATGTCAACACAAATCCTCGAGGTCACAGCAAGAAACTAAACCGTGCAAAATTTAAATCCAATCCTCTTAAGAACGTTCTGCAAAATAGGGCGGTGGACATGTGGAGTAAGTAAAGTACCATTTGAAGTGATTACTGCAAGCTCTGTCAATCAATTTAAAAACAGACTCGATTTGTACCTAAAATCTTGTTAATATTGTTTATGGCTAGCTATACGATTTGATCTGGACGTATCGGCAAAGCTGCCTGTCCAGAATAAATAATAATAATAATAATGAGGTTCTACTGTGGGTTAGTGATGGGTGTGATCACGAATAGCAATAACAATAACGTGTGATATTTGCAATCACGAAGACGCGTTACGAGAATTTAAAAGAACATGCTATTTGAATCACTGCTACGAACAGCACCGCCATCACTCGGCGCCGCTACGACGCGACCGATCACTGATCAGTGATTGGCCGTTCTGGTGATGGACCGCACCACTGAACGATGAGCGGTGAGCGCCAAATTGAACCGTTCACTTGGTTTTGTTCATTTATAGCGCGTTCATTTCGTACGTTCACGAATGAGTCAGTTATTGTATATCGTCGTCGGCTACGAACGCGACCGATCAGTGAATGTCAGTGATGGCTGACCGGCTGGACGATGAGTGGCGCATTCATTTCGTACGTTTATGAATGAGCCGTCGCCGCATGTAGTAGCGACAAGCGTGCTTTGTGAAAGGGTTTTTCGAAAGCTGGCTACATTATTTCAGAAAGACGAACTCGGCTTAGTACCAAAAGAGCGAGACAGTTAATCTTTCTGAACGCTAATTCTTCTAATTACTAATAAATATTAAGCAAATATAATGCGCGTTTCTGTTATCAGTTATCACATTGACGAAACTTTGTTACTTAACGTTTCACAGTACATTTCAGTACAATCACGAAAATCACGAGTAGCAGTTATTATCACGCGTGATAAAATAGCAGTAACGTGATCGTCGCATGATTTAAAATTGAGAATCACGCCCATGACTACTGTAGGTACATGAATGCTTCCAAAATGCCGATTTATCAGTCGCTTATATATTACTTAGCTCCTATTATTTTTCTGCCGTGAATAGAGATTAAATGTTTGTTTAGGTAACCTCTCACTAGGAATTGTTTCTCGCACACGGGACATTGGAGATCAGAATTTAATAACTTATCGTGAAAGTCTTGCATGTGGTTTTTCATAGCCGCAAACGTAGCGAACGTTCGGTGGCACTTCGTGCAAGGTTTAACGTCTCCCTCCAAATGCACGAGGCGCTTGTGCTGTTGTAAATGACTACTCAGCTTGAAGCGCTGGTCGCATTTCGTGCAAGCGAACGGCCGCACGTCGTTGTGCTTGCACGCAATGTGCACTTTGAGCGTGTGCAACGCCTTGAACATCATGCCGCACTTGCACGCGAACTTGCGAATGTTGCTGTGCACGTTTTTCATGTGCGTGTTCGCCGCCGTCGATGTGCCGAACTCCTTGTCGCACACCTTGCAGCGGTGCCGCTTGTTCAGATGGAACTGCTGTATGTGCGTGATCAGGTGCGTCTTCCACTTGAACGTCTTATCGCACAAATCGCATTTAAAATTGCGGAAATCGCGGTGCTCGTGCACGAGCAAAATGTGCTTCCTCATGCTCGCTGGGAAATGGAACGCCTTGGCGCAAACGTAGCATTTGTACCGTTTGGAGGCCTCGTCTGCGTGCACCCCTATTACGTGCTGCTTCAGACTCGACTTACCCGTGAAGGCTTTCTTGCATATCGGGCATATGCAGTTTTTCACTTTGAGGTGAACATGTGAAACGTGCCGATTTAGACCGCTTTTCGTTTTGGAGACGAACGTACAGTTATGCTCGCAGCGAAACTGCCGCAGGTTCATATGCACCTGCTTGATGTGATTCTTGACGTAGTTCTTTGTGTGGAATCCTTTCTGACATATGTGGCAGAACGTCTGAAACGCCGGCACCATGTTCGTATTTTCGAGGACCGCATGAAAAATCCTATTTTTAGCCATAAATTCCAGCGTTGCCAAACGGTATATCGACACCCGCAAAATTCTATTCCGGTCAATGTAGGTGTCTTCAGGTCTCTTGAGATATTTCGTGATTTGATTGGTGTCTTTTGTTTTTTGGAGTTTTTCAATCTTTGCAACCTTGGTCGGTTTAGTTGAAATTTTCCGCTCTTTTTTGTGCCTCTGTTCTTTGACTTTTTTCTTCAGCGCTTTGCTCGAGTTGCCATTTTTATTCTGCGAGCACAACTGACATTCCAAACAGTCATGGCCGTCTTCTTCGTTTCCTTTATTCTTCAGAGTCACGATCGTTATGTTCTTCTTCGGGTAAGACGCGATCATCTTGCATATCTGGTCTTCTTCGGCTTTATAATTGGTCTGCGCCGTTTGTTCCTCGTCGTATTTGGGCTCCCCTTCCTCTTCCTTTGGCTTGTCTCTGCCGGAATCTGAACCAAAATTCGCCATCGAGAGGGCGGAATCCTCTATTTGGACCAGCGGAATCTCATCTTTTATCTCGTCCTCTTTATCGCCGATCACTTCTTCTTTTTCGTAGTAGTCCACAGCGCAGAATACATCTTCCTCTAGAGGCAGCATTTTGAAGTTTAAATCTGAAGGAATACAAATCGACCTTTAATAAAATGCAAATACAAACAGAGGTTATAGCGAGCTGCATTAGTACCAAAAATAAAACATCAAATTTTAAGACCAGGCAAGACATTAAATAATCCTATGTCGTACAAACCAACTGGGGGGGGGGGGCAAACACAATAGGTGAACCTGTTAACCCAGGGAGTTTTAATGGCATCAGGTCGTTCTGTCTCCCGTGAAATGAACGTTATTATTATTATTATTATATTTAACAGGCAGGCAGCTTAAGCTGATGCGCCTGAGTCCGTGATACGACTTAGCGGACAAAATACAATCCACTGTCTAATTAGACCGACAAACCCGTAAGAACCCCAACCTTGTTAGTGGCAATTCAGTTCGAATTTATCGCAGACAGTGGCAACCTTTGCTCGTCAATATCACATAGGATCGGGTGGCAAATAGATCGTTTCAAAGGTGGTTGACATCAGGTCAACAACAACCTCCGCTGCTTTGGAAACATACGTTCCAGATTCCCCAGTTTATTCACCGGAGTGCACTGTCGATTGACTAACACCGCTCGATGCGCAAACCGCCCAGTTCCGCCCGAGGTGTTCCCCCAGATTGGAACATCCGATCACACCTATCCACAACTAGGCTTACAGCCGTAGGCAGGGTTTACAGAGTCTATTCCAGGCTAGTCTCTCTTCGAAGAAGCTTTCGGATGGGAGCTGAGCTATGAGTTGAGCCGACCCAAGGTAACAAACAGGTCATCAGACCCAGGCTGCACAGAATCGTAAGAAAACCCGTGTCGTATTGACTAATTAGCCTTCTAGCAATTGCTCTTAAGTTATTGGAATCGCTGTTTCTATTAAAACCTATGCCAGTATTACAAATAATACCCAATCGCCAGGTGGCCCCGCACCCAACTCACTACTGCAATCAACAAATTACAGAAAATGCAAAGGCTAGCATGTATAGCAGCGACCGGCTGCATGAGAACAACTCCGACAGCGGCGCTGGAAATCATGCTAGGGCTTCTACCACTACACCTACATATACAAAAAGAAGCAGCCGCAACGGCTCTTCGTCTAAAGAATCTAAACTTATGGACCAAATATAAAACACCGCACACGAATATATATGATAATATACTGTCAAGTTTTCCAATGCTGGAAGCGGCAATCGACAGAATACCCAAAACTATGATCTTCTGGAAAGAATATGCCATATCATTAACAGAAGACTCAAAAGAAGCACTGAATCAAACGGACCTAAGAATCTACACAGATGGATCAAAAACCAACAAAGGTACAGGATGTGGTGTCTTCTCGGAAGACCTAAATATACACATCTTCAAACCACTCGGAGCACACAACACAGTTTTCCAAGCAGAATGTATGGGAATAATAGAAGCTTGCAACGCAGTGAAACAGCGGCAGCTAAAACACGAAAACATATGTATTCTATCGGACAGCAGGTCAGTGCTACAGGCACTGGGAAGCGATAGATTTACATCTGGGCTCGTATACGAATGCCACCAAAGCCTCCTCGAGGTATGCGGAAAAGGCAATAAGGTGACACTGAAATGGATCAAGGGGCACAGTAACTCAAGAGGAAACGATGCTGCGGATGAACTAGCCCGTAAGGGCTCAGACACACCGGCATACGGACCCGAACCTATCGTGCCCCTACCCTACTCGCAAATAAACAACCAACTTGACAACCACTACAAACAACTACATCAAACACACTGGAAAGAGATAGACACCTGCAGACAAACCAAAGAAATAGTAGTGAAATACAACCACAAACTTACCAAAACACTTCTAAGGACAAAAAGGCCCCAACTACGCAAACTAGTGGGACTGATAACAGGACACAACACACTAAACAAACACCTCTTCAACATGGGCGGAACGAATAGCCCTATGTGCAGAGCATGCATGGAGGCGGAAGAAACCACAAAACACATTCTGCTAGATTGTAAACAGGTAGAAGTATACAGGACAAAACACCTTGGGACTCCAGGCACCCTGCGCGAGGCAGCAGGAAACCTGAAAGCCCTGCTGGCTTTCGTCGAGGAGCTGGGGTGGGTGGAATAGCGCTACCCCCGTTACACGCAAAATAGGCACACTGGATGTCGACTTGCGGAGGAACGCCCAGTACAACTAACTAACTAACTAACTAACTACCCAATCGCCAGTTCCCATCGGGTTCTACAGAATAAGTGGATTGTGATCTGCGAACATGTATTGCATAGCGAAAGTAACCACTGGGATGCAGTTTCAAAATCCCATTGTGCTATCCAAAGAACAATTTTACTTTCCTCGCATGATCCGGGAAGCCATTGAAATCAGAAGAACCCTAAACTTCAAGAGAGTCGACGGTCTCAAACCCTCTACGACGTGGAACCTCTTAAAATGTTCTCAATGCCCATCGCTGAGACTAAGGACGTAGCACAAGATACAGTGAGTGTTGTGTGCATGGCAGATTTTCAAAATTCGCATGCGCCGAACCCCGCCACCGTTATAATCTGCAAAGTAACAGCAGCATTTTGCCGCTTACCCGCAGATGACGATTGACAGCACTTCAGTCTACAGAACAACGGCGGTTGCAACATCGCCGAAACGTCGTGTGCTATTTATTTATTTATTTATTCGTTACATAAACATTCAAACGCAATAGCACAAAAGAAATATAATGTACAATCCAGAAAATACCGCTATATGCTTCTAAATTTGGGCATACACTGTCTGTGCCCAGGCCAAATTGTGCATAAATTATATGTTAAAGTGCATAAAATTATTCCTAATGTGCCAAGTAAAGTGAAACCGAGCCCGCCTTGCTAGGCACTCCTGTGATAAGGCGAGCTCACTTCCTGAGTCTTATTGGAGTGCCACGGTCGTGTCAGTAAAAATAACAAATTAAATTTTATATATATTACCTAATAATTTTAACCGCCGATCATATCAAACATAATGCGATACCGCCATTTTGCCGCTCCGACGGCTGCCGTGCGCATTCCTACGAACTTCGTTTTTTTATTGTAAGCCTAGCATAATGAAGGTAGGCAAATAATTACCTATCCGACCCGAAGTCTTCACAGATTGACGAATTTCAGGGGTTCATAATTGGCATATTGGATATTTTTTCCTATAAAAGTAGTTTCCTATGTATAAATAAACCTAAAAATTATGTAAACATTTACTGTATTTAAATTAAATTATTTTATAAGAGATTATATAAAGTTTATATTACTATTGGATACATAATTTATATTACAGGAAATTAAATTGAATTTTATTACTTTGTATACCAGAAATTTTGGAAATAAATATATACACACTCCTACATACATACTCAGACACGCTTATTGAGATTACAAATTGCGAGTGCACCTCGAAATCACTCACGTTAATTAAAATGTGCACAAAAATAAAATAAAAATAGAAATAGGAGTCTAATACTTTGCAATTTCCTATTCTTCAAAATGGAAAAAGAGCTTTTGTACCCTCTCTATGCCCATATTTAGAAGCCATGTATGAATTTCTTTCTTTAAAATAATGTTGCTTTTTAAAGCTTTATTACGTTTTTCAACTATATTGTAGACTCGAGGAGCTATAAAAAGATACTGCCTCTGAGCAAATGCAGTTCTCGTTTTAGGGACAAGGTATTGTTCAACTGTTGCTGACCTGGTGTTGTGATAGGATGTTCTGGTCACATGTTTGCTGAGATTTTTGTGAAAATGGATGATGATACTTTTTATATAAAGTTGCCTAACCCTTGGAGTAAATGGGTATTTTCATGGATGCATCTGTCTCTTTTGCAGGATTTTCGGCGACATCGACCTTAAAGTACTATAACTACGAAACTACTACACCAATCATAAAAAGAACAACTACACAATGATTGCATTGCAATTTCGAATATAGAATATTGAAATATCATTTTGTAAAACAATTAGATAATTATGAATAAATATGAGAACGTCAAAAGAAGTGAAAAAAACGCGGAACCAGATCTGGTCGTATCATATTCAACGGATAATTGTTTCAGAACCAGATTTGGTCGTATCATACTCAAGGGGCTAATATTGAGGACGGATGCTTCGCTGTATAGCGATTTACGCTGTATAGCGTAAAGTTTAAAAGCCGATGAAACATATAAACTTGCGGTAAAGTTTTTATTCTATTTATAATGTCAAACAACCGCGATAGTCTTCGTTTTCATACATAGAATAGTGGGTAATTCAAAGGAAATTTTAAGAGAGAAAATTCTGCTCTGCGATGTTTCTAGACATAGCACAAGCCTTTGAGCCGAGTAAGTGGTGGACACAGCTCAGAATAGCAAACTGACATGGCAGCGGGCGTCCCATGTCGAAGAACCGTCAATCGTTGAGAAAGGAAGATCATCGCGCACCGGAAGGCCAGATGACAAAGAAAACGGCGGGATGTGCAAGGTTGAATAAAATAAATTTCAGTTCCCCGGCCCCATACGCAAGGGCGTATCTAGAAGGGGGGGCGACATAGGGGATGCGTCCCCCCTGAAATTTTTTCAGTAAAAAATAAATTTAAGAATTAGGGAGAATCCGCGACTTATGTACCTAGTGGGCCCGATTGCGTTTCTTTGTGAACTAAAACTAAAATTAGTCCAAGCGAACGAGACAGAGCAATACGTTGAAACGAACGGTCGTCGATTAATACTACCTGCCGTACTTATACTCGTCCGAATAAATTCGAGCATATTTCGTGCGGTGTAAGATTCAGATGCTTTGACCTTGGCGGGCAGTTTTAATGCGAAAAAGTGACAACCGGTCATCTCACATTCCACTCTAGCGTATTGCCCGGTCTCGTTCACGCGAACTAATTTCCGATTTTAGTTCACGATGAAACGCAATCGAGCCCAGTGTCAGCCACAAATCCAGGGGAGTAGAGTAGTTGGGATTTATTCCCCCGAAATCCAGTGTATTTTTGTATCATTGTAAGGGCAAATTCAAGTTTGATGGGTAGCGCGCGCGATGTTTTAATAAATGTCCCCCCCCCCCCAAAACTGAAGTCTAGATACGGCCCTGCCCATAGGAGCACCAGCGCGATCAATATCGTGGACACAACAGAAACAATCCGCGGAATAACAGCGCCAAGCTTCCAGTGAAACGAATCGGCATGGCAAGGTTCCATATTTAGTCTCTGACAACGTTTCTATCTATAAATCCAAACGCTAAAATCAGAACACAAGCCGAGATATGAATAACCGACAAACAAGTCTTAACGAACTAACTTAAGTAAGGGCAAATTCAAGTTTGGTGGGTAGCGCGCGCGATATATTATAATAAATGTCCCCCCCCCCCCCCAAACTGAAGTCTAGATACGGCCCTGCCCATAGGAGCACCAGCGCGATCAATAGCGTGGACACAACAGAAACAATCCGCGGAATAACAGCGCCAAGCTTCCAGTGAAACGAATCTGCATGGCAAGGTTCCATATTTAGTCTCCGACAACGTTTCTATCTATAAATCCAAACGCTAAAATCAGAACACAAGCCGAGATATGAATAACCGACAAACAAGTCCTAGCTAACTTAAAACCTAGAAAATTTGAGGTTCTTCGCGTAAACAAAAACACTAAACGGTTTAAAACTTACCTTTGCTTTCATCCTCCAACGACACCACCTCCGGGCTTTCCCTCTTATTTGCGACATCTTGAAACACCATTTCGCATAATTAAATCGAGAAAATATCCAAAATACTGACGCCGCTTTCTTTACAGTTGTCAAAATTGATGCGGTTCAAAGATAAATGCACTGATCATATAAATAAGATGCGGAACTCAGTACATTTGAATCGAATTCACTTTTGTTTGTACTAGGGACTATAATACAGCCAACAGCACAAAAATCGCATTGTAGCCAACCGTTTTTTGATGTTGTAGAATAGATCTGTCAACCCTCTTTTTTGTCATACTGGTTTTGCAGAATGGTAACCCTCCATTGTTCACCCTCCAATGCGATTTCATCTATATCGATAAAATCGCCACGAACTAGCTAGCCCATCCCCGAGATAGTACATTTCGACAAAAAATAAAAACAATAAAATTACGAACCAAGAGTACGGTTTATTAATGTACGCACTTTAGAACATAACGTATTTGGTTTAACGAAGAATACGTATTATAAAAAATGGAAAAATGTGGATAAATGAGGTTGATGCTGTGGCCTGAATTTAAAACGGCAAAATACCACCGGCTTGGTAGAAAAAGTACTATTTCATACATTGGAAATGCCAAAAAAACTGTCATTTGATTTCTATTACAATTGCATTTGTTTCTGTTTTTTAATTATTTAAATATGTCACGAGTCATCAAACAATTATAACGGCAAATCCGAGCTTATGAATTTTGGTTTTATGATTTTTTTGAAAAATAAAGGCATTAATTTAAAAAATGTTTCTAAGCGAATCCCTCGATAAGGAACTAATTTACAATTTGGACTCAAAAAAGTTGCTCATTGCCGTGGAAATTAAGGCTAAACTTATTTTGAAAACTTTCAGGCGCGATTACTCCTACAATGTAAGCGGTGAGTATGTTTTATTTTAATTTCATTAAAATGACTGGTTAATTCTCTAGCGTCGCTCTTAGACACATTTTTTTAGGCCCTAAATTAATTTCATCAAAATACTATAATAAGAGCATACATTATTAAAACACGCATTGATCATTCGTGGGGGGCGGCAGTTTTGCATGCGGCAAACTTGCACAAATGTCACTTTGACAGCTCCAAATTTGTTGAGAGCAGATTTGCAGGAGGCAACCTTGCAGGCGGCAACCTTGCAGGCGGCAACCTTGCAGGCGGCAACCTTGCAGGTGGCATTTTTGCAGACGGCATTCTTGCAGAAAGCAAACTTGCATACAAACCCGAAGTTAACAACGTTTGAGAATGGCGCATTAGGACATGATTACACGAATAAAATAATTTTATATTATTTTACAAACCAAAAATAAAGCAGTAAAGCGGTCATATGTTATTAATTTTAAATTTAGAAAAAGAAGTTGCAAATTATCATGTCAGGGTAAATTAAAGTGGTGAATATTTTTACCTCTCCAAAATGTTATCGTATTAATTATTTTTTGACTGTCAACATTGCCTTTAGCGACTCCACTTACGATTATCTAATATTATCGATACATTAAATCGACTTTATATTAGATGTCATTACATTGTTTACAGGATAGTCCTTTAATTACCGGCATCCTTGTAGTGGATGATTCAGTACATCAAACTAAACATTAAAAAAATGTTTTAAGTTTTTCTGTTAGGTTAGGTTAGGTTTTTCTTTCCCTAAAATCGAAAGTTGATTGCTGAGATCCGCGATGGAGAGGACACTCAAAGAAGTGGTCTGGTTTCCCTACCCTGACATCAAAACGCGGCTTTTGTCGATTTCTACTCTGGTAACACTAAATATTAAATACGATGTTTTGCTTCTAACTTCATTTTCTGCAAAAATGCCGTCTGCAAAAATGCCGACCCTCGAAACGTCAGTTTGACATTTGCAAAACTGCCTTCTGCAAGATTGCCTTCTGCAAAACTGCCGCCTGCAAGAATGCCGTCTGCAAGATTGCCGTCTGCAAATCTGCCTTCTGCAAGTTTGATGGGACCCATCATTCGTCACTTATTTAATTGTCAAGTACTACCTACGTCAAGAGCAAATAAGATCCTTGCCATATAGGAAAAATAAAAAGAATGAAGATGAGAAAGACTGACAGGCGATCATTCATCTCCCTCTGATATTTGACTTTTGTAGGAAGAAATAATTTGTCTTGGCATTGCGATTCGATTATTTGGGGGGCGCCAGTTTTGCATGCGGCAAACTTGCACAAATGTCACTTTTGACAGCTCCAAATTTGTTGAGGGCAGATTTGCAGGAGGCAACCTTGCAGGCGGCAACCTTGCAGGCGGCAAACTTCAGTACATCAAACTAAACATTATTAAGTTTTTCTGTTAGGTTAGGTTAGGTTAGGTTTTTCTTTCCCTAAAATCGAAGTGACATTAATTACCGGCATCCTTGTAGTGGATGATTTAGTACATCAAACTAAACATTAAAAAAAAATGTTTTAAGTTTTTCTGTTAGGTTAGGTTAGGTTCTCGAAACGTCAGTTTGACATTTGCAAAACTGCCTTCTGCAAGATTGCCTTCTGCAAAACTGCCGCCTGCAAGAATGCCGTCTGCAAGATTGCCGTCTGCAAATTTGCCTTCTGCAAGTTTGATGGGACCCGATTATTTCAACGACCATGTCACGGATAGTGTTAAAAATGTCATTGTGCGTATAACAAGTCACTAATACAATCATATATCGTACTAGAATATCAAGATTTCCATTTGTAAGTTTCTATATAAAATAACTGTTCAAACTGGTTGAAATTCGAAACGCGCACACCATTTTTTTTATTTACGGGATTATCATAGTTTTAATAACGTAACTTTCTTCAATCGCTAGTATTCTGCTGGATTTTTTTGTATGAAAAAAGACAGGTAGCAACCATCTTAATTTCCGACGAATCCTAAGAAATCGTCCATCGATACCCCTATAGCGAAGATACCGGCTGCGTCGACGTCGACTCTCGCACCGACGATTTTCACTCTTATCTCGTCCTCCGCTTGAATGGCAATGTCCTCGTCTTGATTTTTGTAGCAAGGCGGGCTGATATTCGGACAGAATTGCATGTCTGCCGGTATAGAGTGGTGCGAGATGAAACACGATAAAGGGCCAATCTCCGCAAACATGCCCACTTTTATGGCATTGATCGATTTCATAAAATTTAATCATAATAATATTTAGGCAACAAAAACGTGTTATTATACTTTATTCGATGCTAATACAACTTACAGATCCATAATTTTAATATGTACCTAGGTATCGACAAAATATACCAACTCTTTATAGGGAAAAGTGTGAAGTTAAAAATCACATGTGAAATTAATATCTGACATTTGATTGAAAGCAACAAAAAAATAATAAACGCTCTAGATTCGTAATAGGTGGTTACTAATAACGTGTTATATATTACAAATCGTCGCTCTATATATGAGACCTCGTAGGTACAGGCCAACAAGTAAACTTTTCAGGGCATAGAAAAAACTAAATAACTCCATTCGCGGAGGTTTTTGTTGTTGTGTAAATATGACAAAATAAAAGAAATAGTTTACTGTACAAACAATTAAAACTGTCAAGGAGCTATTTTCGAGGAATCACTACTAAGCACGTAAGAGGTATCCCCGGACAAAATACTAAGAGATGCCACTGCAATGAGAATTACAAGAAACCAAGCAATATGAGCCCTCGGAATATGGACAGAACGATCTGGTGTGTGATTTTACAACAATAATCTAGTATTTTTATATTTTGTCGGCGTTGATGAAATCAACTTTTTTTTATAATATGCACATGTTTTAAACATTATTGCATACATTAGAAAATGCTATGAATAAAAATGCAACGGCGTCACACTTCATAGAAAAATATTAGTGTGGATGTATTTGGTGTGTTTTTTACAAAAAAATGTAGTGTCCCCCTAAGACTTTACCGGCAACTAGCCAAGGACTGATTTCATCTAAATATTCATTTCATAAATAAAATCGATGAGCCCCCTCTCTCAGCCGGCGGACGAACCCGGTTGGGTTCCATTGCGACGCCCCAGACGGCGCGGTTCGCTTCTTGACTAAAGGCGGGTTTGGGCTCAGCGCCAACAGATGGCGTTAAAATTAAATTAAAATGTGAGGTGGAAATTAAATATTATTAGTGTAGCTTGTACACATTCCAACCGAAATTTCACAATGCGATTTAGGTCCAAGGCATCTGTGTACCAAAATTCAAGTCAATAAGTCCAATATTTGAACTCTTGCCATGACGAAATGATGCCTGCTTGCCAAATTTCATCTCAATCGGATTAAACGTTTGGTCGCTATCGTGAAGGAATAGGTACACACAGACAGACTTTAATCTGGAAATGGCCTTGATGATATTTCCGTCTTTATCTCGTAAATAAAATTTTGCGCATTCACAATACTTTCCCTCCTTGTCGGTTGATAGGACGGCAAAGTAAAATGTTTAAAAAAAAATATTTACAAAGGTTTCATAAAAAAGATTACATATTCTGGAAAAATCCTAATACTTATTAAATACGATGCAGGATATCTAATTCAAATTTAATCAGCTCTTCCCATTAGAACAAGAAGCTTTTTGGTGTCTGTATAATGCCCGCTCTAGATGTTGGCAAACAATGTGCCATTGCCTATGTCTCTCTCGCTCTTTCCCATACATTTTCACACGTTACAGTGGTGTCGACTCGCTTCTACCTTAGCGATGTGGCCCATCATTGACCATTGACGTGTTGAGCGGGCATAAAAGGCATCAAAGAAAAATTTGTTTATGTATAAACATACACATAAACCGGACACAGGCTGTCGGCGCTTCTTTTTTTTGGTGTGATTTTGTTTGTTCTGTTTGATGACGACTACGACCGAGCATCAGTATTGGCCGTTTTTAAGGCGACATGAGACCTCAGAAAAATATCCGAAATGGGCGGACACGCGAAGTAATAACTTGGGTTGTCGACTACAGCGGGCGAGCCCGTCACCTCAGGAAGTTTTAACGATTGGTCGTTCTATCTCCCTGGAAGTGAACGTAGAAGACTTGGGGACGAAACAGTCCACGGTCTAGCTACGCCACGAGCACGTAAGAGGCCAACGCCCTAACCGCGAGATAGCCAGGAATGTTACCTGGCGGGCCGACACTCACGCCCTTACTTCCAATTGTGACCAGATTACTCCGGTCTCTCGATTGGTTACGAGTTCGAGGTCGCTTGCGCGGTCCTCTCCCTTACGAAGCGGTGAAACGGTGTTTACCGAATCTATCGCGGACCACAGCGTCCTTTGCCCGGCTGTTTACCCAGGATCGGATGGCCGATGGTCATTTCAAGAGCAGTCGCCGTAAGGTCCGCAACCACCCCCGCTCTATAGGAAACAGTACAGCTTCCAGACTCCCCCGACTGTTGGTAGGAATCCCTTTTATTGGTGTACTGGTATAATTTATTTTGTGTACAAATTGACTATTTTAAAAAAAAATGCAAAAACAATTGTTTTTGTATTTTTTTTGCAATAATAAAATTTATAATAAAAATATTAAAACTTTTAAAAATAGTTTCAGCTGCTAAAATAAATGAAAAACACAGGTAGTCAAAATATAAAAACGAGTCAGAAATATCTATTACAAATACAAAACTGCAACAATAAAAATGGCACAATAGAAATAGTCTGACAAACTTTAATCCATCTACGATTATCGAAATAATTGGATTTAGTAATTTAAATAGTCAAAAGTTGATTTTTATTAAATCAAATAACCTTGAGAGACTAAAAAATTCAATAGTGTCACAGTCCTTAATAGAATAAATTAGGTTCTTAATAAGAACACCTTGGAGCTTTTTTAAAAATTGAACCTCTCCAAGACCGCTAAGGAACAATGTAATCTTATTGTAAAAAAAAGGTTGGACTGATATAGGAAACTATTTCTAACATTGCTTATTCGCACTTTGTAAGGATACAAGTCTTGTATGTACTTACACTTAACCTTTCACCTTCGCATACCTACATTTCACCATTGACTATATATAGTACCTATTAGATTGCTCAGCTCCATAGTAGGATTTGGCGACCCTTCTTAAATGGCGAAATGCAGGTGCAATTTATTTGGCCATCTGTAATACCATTTATAATACATGTTTTTTAAGGACTGAATGATTATATAAGAAGCTATTAATTTAATTAATGAGGCAAAAGCCATGATGGAGCAACCACTACAAAAGAAAACCAAGGCCCTACTTGACATGAGCAAGAAGAACCTTAGAACCACTATCGGTCTCCTCACCGGACACACGACCCTTAGAGCACATCTATTCAACCTTGGCTTGACCGAGAGCAAGGGCTGCCGAATATGCGGCGAAGAACCTGAAGACAGCATACACATCGTTGGTCGCTGCCCAGGCCTCGCCGCTAAAAGACACAGTTTACTGGAACGTGCCTTTCTCGAACCTAGCGATCTGCCCAACTTGAAGGTCAGTGATCTACTTGGACTGGTAAGACGTATTGGGCTACTAGCTGACCACTGACCTGGAAACAAGCCCCCCACTCCGTCTACTACTACTAATTAACCAATGATAACAATAATAACATTTAATTATTATATGTCTATCTGAACATTAAAGTGTGTAAATATTACATATTAACATCTGTATACCAAATTAAAAACTGTCAAATTTATGAACTATGATTTAAACATTTCTTTGTTATTATATCATTATTTTATACTTTATAGGCGTGTTTAGAGCGCCATCTACAGTGCGCCGCCATACTGTTATACTACGAAAGTCCCCATATTGAACATAATAATAGATGATTCATCATTTTTTGGAACTATGAGTGCTATCTACACGCCCTGCTAATAGTAAAATCCTTTTTGCCAAATTGTAGTATGACATTGAGCAATCTAAATAATCAATGATTTCACTTACCCTTGTCCATTTCCAAAACAGATTGGACTGTTGTATGGAGGGTGCAGCTTCGATATGAATTTTGGCACAAATGTTTCCCTTACGCCAAGCAAAAGAGAACAAATGAGAGACTAGAAGAATGTGCGCCGAGAAAAAATATTAATTATCAAAAAAATATATTAATTTTCAATGTTATTATAGATGACCAAATAAATTGCAATTACTTTCGCCGTCAATGCTATCAGCGCCACCTGCATGTCGCCGGCATAGAAGGGTTGACAAAATGTACTATGACATGAGCAATCTGTATAATCAATGGATTTACTTAATGCTTTCCTTTTCAAAGTTAAATCTAACCATACCTATACACATGCCAAAAAACACGTTTTTTGTGTTTTTTTTAACCTTAACTTGAAATCTATTCATGCATCTTTTACCTCTAGAATAGCTGATAGTTTGCTATAAGTATAAAAAACTCAGATTGCTGTAAGCGTAAAAACCTTACTACTTACTTTAAACACGTTTGTCACAAAACCATATTTTTTAGTTTTACGCCGGTGATAAAAACTACTTGACAGATCGAGTTGCTCAAATTTTTTTTATTAAAAGATTATTAAATTATCCTACTACTATTATAAACGCGAAAGTTTGTAATAATGTATGTATGGATGTTTGTTACTCTTTCACGCAAAAACTACTGAGTGGATTTTGATAAAACTTTACAATAATATAGCTTACACGTCAAAATAACACATAGGCTATAATTTATAAAGATATAGAGAGAATTATCCAAAATATAACGATAAGTGTCAAGTAAGTAGGAAAAAAATCTGCCATCTACGAGCTATTCTGGCGTGCGCCGCAAAAATCGTTGGAGTTACACGTATATAATGTATAATGGAAATGTTTATCTTAAATAGTCCTACAAAAATGCCCGCGACAGCATATATCTATATTTTATGTGTAAGCCATTATCGCCAAAATAGTGAACCATGATTTTCATGATTTTTAATTTGTTGGATTTGTCTCCATCCCGAATAGCAGAATAATATAAAAACATTGAAAAATTGACGAAAATATAAAATACTTTCTATTATCATTATCACAATTTTCCATCACTACGGGTAAAACCGCGGGGCGCAGCTAGTCTTCTATATGAACTAAAAAAATCAGAAAAAAATGTTTTTATATATCTTAATCTTAATATATATAAATTACGTGTCACGTTGTTTGTCCGCGATGGACTCCTAAACTACTTAACCGGTTTGAATCAAATTTGCAGGCCGTGTGCGATTTGATCCAACTTGAAAGATAGGATAGCTTACGTCTTAATTTATAGTCGCAATATTATTTTATTGCAACATTCACAATTATCTGTTAGCTCCAAACGATTTTAACAGATGGCGATATCTGTTGACTGGTTTGAGTAAGTAATCAATAGTTGGCGCTGCTATTTTAAACCTACAAATGTGTCATATAAGTCACTGATCATATAAAATATAAGCTACAATTCAATAGCATAACCACCACGTGTTGTTGAGGCTAAAGTATAAGTTAAATTTATTTTGTAGTAAACTAAATACAGTGAAATTAAATTGTTTTTACTTTTTCAATTTTTGGTGTGAGCATAGTCGGCCACGTGTTACTTAGACTGAAGTTTAAATTAAATTCATATTATAGTGAAGGTCATACAGTGAAATTATTCCTGCTTTTTAATTATATGTGCTTCATTGTTCAAAACTCTTTAATTAAAATATATACATGTAAGTATTATCACATAGTTATAAAAGTTAATTAATATATCTATGAGAAAATGGTAAAAAGCTCTCCACTTCTCATTTCAATGGCATGTTATTCAGTTTTTTTCTAATATTTAAACGTTTAAATTATTATTTTCAGTCAAATGCCAACGAAAAAATCTAACCTCAACAACGCGAGGAGCAGAGAGGCACGACGCAAACGTGTTGAAAGAGCTCATCAGTCGGCAGAACAAATCGCAACAAGAAATGCAACTCAAGGAATCAGGACAGCAGAGGGTCGTACACAAGAATCTCAAGAACAGCATGACGAACGTCTGCGACAGACTATTACGAGAACAAAAGCGGCACGAGAACGAAACTTAGCTACAGCACGAGTACAAGAACGACAGAGGCAGCGGACCAGCCGCTCATTAACACGTACATCATTTGTTCGTCTTGCTTTCGAATATGCACCAGATATTAACTACTCTGCGCATTCAAAAACTGATATCGGTGCAAGAGATAAAGTATGTCAATATGGTCAGCCTTTGAAATTTCGGAATGAAACACCCAGCATGTGCTGCGCATCAGGAAAAGTTGTGCTGTCACCTCTACCCACTCCGCCGGAACCTATATTATCCCTTATTGCTGGCGATTCAGATGATTCAAAATTATTTTTGAGTAAGATACGCAAATTTAATTTCTGCACTGTTCTTCAGGAAAAAAATTAATTCATTCAGAGTATTTTTTCGGATATACTGAATAATTACTTGAATCATAACTGGCTCAGTCATCGGGCGACTTTGGCAGCCAAAAATGTTGATGTTGACGAAATTAACTTCGAGATGCAACAGTTGCTACTAGGCGATCTGATGTCTTTTAAATCAATCGATACTGTTGTTGATGAAAATGAAAGTGTAAATTTTCTAATTGAATTTTTAAATTCACTAGATATACCTGGAATGCCACCACATAATCTTCGATTAAAGATTGGTTCCCCTATTATTCTCCTACGTAATTTGAATCCACCTTAATTATGCAACGGTACGCGTTTGGTCATCAAAAAGATCACCGGAAATATTCTTGAAGCAACCATTTTAACTGGGAAGTTTAAAGGAAAAGTGGTCCTGTTGCCAGGTATTCCAATGATACCGTCAGATTCTATCATACCCTTCAGAATGCTTCAGTTTCCAATTCGTTTAGCTTTTGCCATGTCTATAAATAAGTCTCAAAACCAAACAATGTCCATTTGTGGTTTAGATTTAGAAAATCCATGTTTTACTCATGGACAACTATATGTTGCATGTTCACGTGTACGGAAACCGTGAATCTATTTGTGTTAGCTAAAGGCAGGTTAACCAAAAATATTGTGCACCGATTAGTGCTAAATTAAATTGAAATTAAAAGTATTTATAATTCAAAATAATAAACATTATTGTTGAAGATTTAAGACTATCTGCCCTACCTACCTTATTCATAAGTTTAAGTGTCACATGTTATTTACTAACAACTTTGTAATATACTAATTTGTTACAAACTTTAATAAAAATAAAAATAAATTTTAAAATTAATTATTTTGTATTGATTTTTGCTTCATATCAACTGTACGAAAATTTTAATCAATCGTGTTCAAAGTCCTTCCCCCTAAAATCCCAATCCAGTGGATTTTTATATCAGCATTAACGTTTCCGTCTTCGTTCGTAAATAATAATTTCATTGTATTAAGGGGTTACGGTAGTTGAAAATCTGTCATGGAAGTCGCCATATTTTTTTACAAATGGCATCTATGTAAAAAAGCATGGTGGTCCACATGAATGATGTTCTCCTAACGTTCCTCTTAAATAGTTTACTACAATGTAATATAACAAAAACCTTAGCCACAGCAACGCGTGGCCGGGTCTGCTAGTATATATATATTTACTAGTTTTTTACAAAATTTTGTGGCGAAAATTGATTTCAATCCTTAAAAGATTATAAAAATTATAACTTTTACTTATTTCTTTTTAGTTCATCTACCAAAATATGTTCGTATTTCAAATGTTAATCAAACTGATAAACATTTGAAAAAAAGTAATCTCGAAAAACGTGTTTTTTTGGCCTTCTAAACCAGGCTCCCCACACAATAATGAAATAATCACACACACATTGCTTGTAAAATTATATCTTTATTGACTATCAAATAACACAAGACAACTCTTTCTTATATCCAATCTATTATCCAAAATAAACTCTAAGCCAAGTTTCGTTGACATTTCTTTAGATGTTAACATTCTTTTCTTTACACATTTCTTTTTTTAAAATTAACATTTGAATGTAAAGTCTGTTTTATTTTACAAACGACTAAAGCTGTTTGATATACGTTTTAATTATTAATGCTTATTTTCTACGACTACAATAAAAATAAAGATAGATTCTTTTTGGGTGGAATAGATTACATTCTTACGCAAATAATGTGATTAATATAATAATGTTTCCTCTGAACGCTAAGAAAATATAAAAAAGCCTCTTTTCTAGCGTAAAAAATCTATTTTTTTTATTAGAAAATATAAATTTTTCACATTCAAAACGTAACAGTGAGCGACGCAGTAGATTCATTACATTATTGTCAAGTGATTTGCGGCCGTTAACATTTTAAAACTCAACGTTTTCAACGCCGATGACCGCTTTCGATAAAAAAGCTGAGGAATTTAAAAATTGTATGCTTTTTTATGAATTGGAAGAATGGAAGCGAAAGTAAGCAAGAGAATTTGCTTTGATACAAGGTTTGGGTATTAAATAACCTGGTTGATTGTTGCGTGTGTATCAAAGACATACTAGAATAGACTACGCGACCAGCCTGAGAAAGCTGCATATGGGCACCCTCTATCCTTGTTTAGTCGCACATGATTCGGAATTAATTATTATACTCAATTAAAGAATGATAAACGAGCATACGCAACTAGACAAGGATAGAGGAAGCTTATACGCGGCTATCTCTTTCTATTCCGCTATCGCATTCACTTACAGTCCACCTTAGTATTCCTGCGGTCTATTCTAGTATGACTATGATTCTTTGATTATATCAGATGATTGCATAAGTTCGTGCCCGATTGTCATAGTTGTCGACAACTTACTCTGTGGCAGATATGAGATGGCAAAAATGACGAGATTGTGTCATCATCTCTTCGGACAAATGTAGTTGTAATTGTAATAAATTGATTTGTGTATTTGTTTTTTTTTAATAATTGGTACCGATACGTGCATTTGCGGTATGTAATAGATACAAATGGAGCGGCCATGGAATTCTGCGACTGGAATTGGGCCCATCGTAATATTTTTATTATACGTCTGGGGGTGAGCGGTGCGGAAATTGAAGTTTTAGATATTTTTTCTTGGAAGGAGTTGATTATTTTCCTGGAGAGATCTAGATTTTTAAAGAGATGTATCAGTGATCTGGCTGGCAGGCCACGAGTGCCAACTTCCACCACAAGAAGGTGGACAGTAAAGCTGTTCCGGATGATGGCATTTGCGAGAACATGGTAGTTATTTAATTTGTATTCATGGTCTTTTGGGATATTTGATTCCCATGGAACAGTTAATTCCCTCTCTAATTAGACCCTTGTTCACCGAGAGCAAAAACCTGAAGACAGCATACACATCGTTGGCCGCTGCCCGGGCCTGGGTTTACTGGGACGAGCCTTTCTCGAATCCAGGGATCTGCCCAACTTGAAGGTGAGTGATCTGCTTGGCATGGTAACCAGTACCGAGCTACTAGCTGACACCTGACCCAACCACAAAGTGGGTAGTTACAAAAGATCTTATAGATCCAGGTGACATCAAGGGCTGGAAACAAGACCCCCACTCCGTTTACTACTACTACAACTACTAGGCCCTTGTTGGCATGAATTTCGGAACACGAATTTTGAAAAGGCGCGAGTGTTTATTTGGACTATGTTTTGCTCTCCGTACCATTAAAAAGTGGTTTGGCATATTCTAAAATGGCGATTTTAACTTGGAAGATCATCCTTTATCTGTACGACCTTCTGGTATTGATGACGACGTTTTGTGTTCAATAGCTAAAGAAATCCCAGAACTAAAACTATCGAGATTGCTGAGACATTGACTATCGCCTTTCTCCGTTTGAAAAGCTTGGATACATAGAAATGTATCCAAGCTAGAAATTATCGAGCTTAGAAAAGCTCGATAATTGGGTGCCTTCTCACTGCAATGATTAAGCTAAATCGCATGAATGTGGTCATTTCTCTACTCACACGAATCGAAACTGAACCTTTTTTGGATAGAATCGTAACAGGCGATGAGAAGTGGATCCCGTATGATCACCGTTTCGGTCTTTGCAGAACAGTTTGAATGGCGAATGCAGAACAGTTTAAATGGCAAAAATTTTAGGTCCGTGGAAGCTGTAGAAAACCACCTCATATATATAAAGGAAAGTCAACTAGTTTCTTCAATTAGGGCGCCTTGCTGAGTTGGCCATGAAGACCCATTCTGTTCAGGGTTGGTCACACTCACGGGTCAATACCTATCCGACGGCCTCCACGCATGAAGTGCGAGCCTGGGTAGGACTCTGGCCTTATGGTCAGTTTCCCCTAGGAATCAAACTTTTGGCGCTCCTGGACGGTCTGCGCGCTATGCGGCATAAGCCAATCGATTGCGCACTCTGACTAACATATTGAGTTGTCAACCACAACGGGCGAACCCGTCACCGCAGGACGTTTTAACGATTGTTCGTTCTATCGACCGTGCAGTGAGCGTAGAAGACTTTGGACATAACAAATCCGACGTCTAGCTACGCCACAACCCGTTAGAGACCAACGCCTTACCGCGAGTAGCCAGATATGTTACCTGGCGGGCGGCACTCGCGCCCTAACTACCAATTGTGACCAGATTTCTCCGGTCTCTCGATTGGTTCCGAGTTCGAGGTCGCTTGCGCGGTCCTCTCCCTTACGAAGCGGTGAAACGGAGTGCACCGAATCTGTCGCGGACCAAGGCGTCCTTTGCCCGACTCTGAACCGGGATCGGATGGCCAATGGTCATTTCAAGAGCAGTCGCCGTAAGGTAGACAACTACCCCCGCTCTATAGGAAACAATACAGTTCCCAGACTCCCCCGATTGTTAGTCGGAGAGCACAATCGATTGGCTTGCGCCGCTCGGTGCGCAGACCGTCCAGGAGCGCCAGAGGATTGTTCCCAGGGGAGACTGGTTGACCCAGTGTCCTACCCAGGCTCGCACCCCATGCGTGGAGGCCATCGGATGGGTGTTGACCCGTGAGTGTGACCGACCCTGAAACAGAATGGGTCTTCGTGGCCAACTCAGCAAGGGCCCATTAGCTGACTAACAGTCGGAGCAGTCTGGAAGCAGTACTGTTTCCTATAGAGCGGGGGTGGTTGCGGACCTTACGGCGACTACTCTTGAAATGACCATCGGCCATCCGATCCTGGGTGAACAGCCGGGCAAAGGACGCTGTGGTCCGCGATAGATTCGGTATATATCGTTTCACCGCTTCGTAAGGGAGAGGACCGCGCAAGCGACCTCGAACTTGTAACCAATCGAGAGACCGGAGTAATCTGGTCACAATTGGAAGTATGGGCGTGAGTGTCGGCCCGCTGGGTAACATTCCTGGCTATCTCGCGGATAAGGCGTTGGCCTCTTACGGGCTTGTGGGGTAGCTAGACGGTGGACTGTTTTGTCCCCAAGTCTTCTGCGCTCACTCCAGGGAGATAGAACGACTAATCGTTAAAACTTCCTGAGGTGACGGGCTCGCCCGCTGTAGCCGACAACCCAAGTTTCTTGAAATATGGAACCGACAAGTTTGTTGATAATTGGAAAACAATTATAGAGAAGAATGGAGACTACGCACTTGAGTTATAAAACTCCTGTCTTTAAAATATGAAACGTGTTTAAGTTTACCCTTAGATCGGGTAGGAACTTATCCAATCATCCGATATCTGGAATGCTGTGCATCTGAGACTTAGCAAAATGATCCGAATTAAACAATGAGTTGACCTCGAGACATAGATTTTCAGTGGCTCAGAGAGAGATTGGCGGATAGGCGGTTTTCTCAATTATTACATGCTTGTTATCGTAGCCTTCTCACGAAATAGATTTCTTTCGTTTTATGAGCCACTTAGTTGGCATAAAGAGAGGATCACTGTAGTTTACCCCCATAAACGGTCACTTGAGAGTTGTCAACTACTACAGGCGAACCCGCCACCCCAGGAAGTTACAGTGCTGGCAAAAAAAATACTATCGAATAAGTATACCTAGTACACGAGTATCTAGGGAATAAGTACACGAGTATCTAGGAAATCAGATAAGCACTACACAAAAATGAATATTGTGCGGATGTATTTCTAGACATACAGTGGCCCGTATTCCGTTTCTCGCATGTGCCTAACTTGGGGTCTAAAAACGTACTAAAACGACGCTTAATTTTGAACTGACGTTTTGGTAGTCGCTTTCATCGGTCCTAACTAGAGCGTGCTTATGTAGGGCACATCAGGTGCTTAAATTGACGTTATTAAGCACTGTCTAGACCCTTTTTGGTATTCCGTTTTTACAAGTGTCATGGCGGATGGGTCTTGTTGGGGTCTTAACTAAGAACGGTCTAAATCGAGCAGTCGTCGTGTAGCTCTTGTTTCTCTCGTAATTTTCAAGATATTTTGTCGCGATTTCAAAGATGTTTGCTCAGCGTTGGCTTTTAAATGGAAGAAAGTAAGTAATATCTAATTTTGTCCTGAAAGTTCTGTGTCAATATATTTTGTACATTATGATAAATATCCCTCTATATATTTTTAGTCTTGTATATTGTATGATAATCCTTGTATATTTGTATATTTTAAAACAAACGAAAACGTGGCGACAATGAGCGTGCGGTAACGAGACGACGCGCGGCGAGCGGGCGAGCGAGTGACCGAGCTCTCAAAATTAAGACCCCGCTTTGGAACGGCCGTAGACAAAATGGAAAATCTTAAGATTTAAGACCGGTTCTTAATTTTGATGAAACGGAATACCAACAAAATAACGAAGGTGCTTAAGTTCCTATTTTTTAGCACCAGCTTAGTTTAAGCCCGCGAGAAACAGAATACGGGCCAGTAAGCATTCGATAACGTCTGTCATTAGGGATTGCCATACGAAATAAAGACAGTTTTGACGATTGCGCCCAACGCCCGCACCTCGTTGCTTCTGTCTGAACCCCTGTAAGGCATCACGGCGCACTCTTAGGAATTACTGGCCTATATGATTTGGTAGAGGACAATAAATAAATCAAATACAAACGGAGCTGCCATGGAATTCACAGATCGGAGTCGGGCCCATCATAATACTATTTTTACACTTCTGGGGGGTGACCAGTGAATTCCGGACCAACGACCGGCTGTGGTAGGTTTAGGACAGCTGTCTTGCCACATTTGAGCGTCACCTTACCACCCATTCACTCCCCCTTCGAAGCCATAGAATTCGGTAGCGCGAGCATGGCACCCGAAGAAGAAGAAGACTTGTATAAAATAAATGATGTACATATACCAATTGTATAAAATAAATGATGATACAGCAAGTAATTAAATGCATCGTTTTTTTTTTAAATTTTACGCTAAGATTATTAAATGCTGTTTTCACTTATGCATACATACATAACCTATAATAAGGTTAAGTAAATAAAAGTTGACTATAATAACCCGATAATTTGGCACCGAATCAATAGCATCACAGTGTATCACTACAACAATTTCCAACAATTTAATAATCTTATTTCTTAAAAACTAACAAATTTAATGCCTAGATTATCCATAAGTATATATTGATATACACTCCGATTGTCTCTGGTTTGCTTTCACGTTGATTTACAAAGCAATCGGATTCGCTTTCCCGTCATACAAAAATAATACCAAAATCGAAGACTATCGCGGTTGTTTGACATTATAAATAGGATAGAAAACGAATTTACCGCGTGAACGAATTTACCGCGAGACACGCACACGATCTAATAAGGACGAAACTCAAAAACCGAGCAGATCAAGAGCATTCTTACCATACGTCAAGGGCGTGACTGATCGAATAAGTAAGATGCTAAACAGATTCGATATAAAAACGATCTTCAAACCGACCCAAAATATAGCTCGATTTTTGAGGCCTGTAAAGGATGTAATACCACTGCAAACCCCGGGTGTGTATAAAGTCGAATGCAGCTGCGGTCTAGCCTACGTTGGACAAACGAAACGGCCCATAGCCACGCGACTGACAGAACACATCAAAGCTGTTAAAAACGTTCAGCGAGAAAAATCGGCGATCTGCGAACATATATTGGATAGCGGAAGTAACCACTGAATGCAGTTTCAAAATCCCATTGTTCTATCCAAGGAACAATTCTACTTTCCTCGCATGATCCGGGAAGCCATTGAAATAAGAAGAACTCCGAACTTCAATAGAGATGACGGCTACAAACTCTCTTCTACGTGGAACCCTCTTCTTAAAATGTTCCCGCCGCCGAACGCCGAACGCAAAGACGTAAAACAGGATACAGTGAGTGTTGTGTGCAAGACGGTTTTTAAAAATTCCCGCGCTCCGAGCCCGGCCCCCCACCACCGTTATAACCTACGCAGTGGCGGCAGCGGTTTGCGGCCTACCCGCAAAACAACGGACTGACAGCTCTTCAGTCTACCCTAGACAACGGCGGCTGCAACGTCACCGAAACGTCGGGTCCTACAAATTTCACGCGGTAAATTCGTTTTCTATCCTATTTATAAAAATAATACCGTTTAAGCGACACTCTTATATATTTTTTAATATTTAATAAAACTTACTAAGCTAAGAAGAAGACCACGTTGTAATAAAAATTGACAGATAAGCGAGGGTAGTTAGCATGCGTAGCTACCCTCAAGAAACAACCAGAAATCTCGATAGACATTAAAATGGTTAAAAATTACATTTTAAGTACAAAAGTTTTTAACACCGAAATAACAGACATAGTCCATACTATTAAAGATAATACATTATTTTATCAGACATACGACTACTTCTTTGGTAAACTGTTCTCTATTTTTTAAATATATTATGATATATAGATAGGTTATATAATTATAGACGAGTTAACATTGTAAAAACATTCTTTCTTATTGACAACTCCATAAGTCTCTGTGCTAAATTTAGCGAACGGGTGCTGTGCGAAAACTCCTTGAAAAACGTTGATATCAGATGCGATTTAAGAGCTCGACGGCGAATTTAGTTGGTCCTTTGAACCAGATCTGGAGTCCGATGATATCCTAAGCAGAAATATGGATCTATCGGGGAGTCGCCACTCGCTAAATTTAAATTTCAACAAACTTCATTGGAATAAAACATCGTTTCATTTTGGTTGAGTGAAATAAGGACGAAACAGGACGTAACAGGAGGTAACAGGACACTTAAGGAAGGTAACAGGACTCGTTATACAGAGAATGTGAATTTGGGCAAGTATGTAAAAAATTGTGCCATTTCCCGCTCAACCAATATCAAACTAATTTAGATATATTGGTAAAATAACAATGTTATTTCCTGGCTAGAATAACAATCCTATCCTATGTTATACACAAACGACTTTTCTACAAGGTAGGTATATAAAACGAGACAATTTTTAAATCTCCTGTTCAAGGACTAAAACACTTGAATTTTGGGTGTATTGTTCCTGAATCCTACGCTGGAAGGATCGCTTCATCGATGAGGAGCGAATTGCCTGTAGCGATGAAACTATTAATGATGATGATGACCGGATGGAGTTCCTTAGTCTCTTCATCTGGAAAGAAAAAGTCATATATTTTACGTTATTTTGCGTAATAGAACCCAAGAGCGGATAAATCATAAGTGGAGAGAAACAAACCTGTGCTAACAATCGACACTAAGATATTTTAAAATTATTTTGTTCGTTTATTCTTTACAAAACTTATACAAAGCCGCCCTAAACAACGTTGACAAATATCTTTGCAAAGTTATTTTATCAAATTGGGATATAGGTATGTAGCTTACAATGTAATATAAATAATGAAAATAGAACTCTTTCTGCAAAGGCTTCTCTAGACAAAGATAACAAAGATAACTTCTAATTTGGGGGCCTCACATAGATTCGATATGCGAAAAATTCAATTCGATATGCGATCAATCCTAACAAAATTTTACATAATTAAAAATAGAACCCCATACCACACTTTACTAACCTTATATCACGCTCTTGTGGACTTTATCATATTATCATACGGGCTAACTAGCTATGGTCGCACTTATAAGTCATATATAGACTCAATCTATACACTGCAAATCCGTTTTTTAAAGCTAATAGTCCCTAAAAAGATTAAAGAAAAAATCAACGGAAGTATCACAGACCTATTTAAATCTTGTAAAATACTCCCTATACATAAAAAGGTGGAGCATGCATTACTCGCCGAACAATTATTTTGGAAAGATATACAAAAAAAAATAATCCGGGAAAGAGAACCGAAAACTCGAAGTGAAACAAATTGAAAAATTACGTATAATTAAAACTAGGAAAACTTATGGCAGACGCAGGACAGAATACGTGATTCCTGAACCAATAAATAATATGTCTATCAAAATCAAACAATAATTAAATGGAAAAAACAAAATAGAAATTGAAAAAAACATTTGTTATCAAAAATATACATTTAAAAAAAATAAATAAAATAAAAACGAAATGCTTAAATAAGGAGCACCTATATGTACGTGATTTGGCCAGCTATGATAAAAAAGGTGCGGCCAAATACTATTTCACTGCTAAACACATCCTAAAATAGCTGTGTAAATTGCGGGTTGAACTAAAATGTTATTAATGAATTTGGTTGTAATTTGATTGACTCTAAACCCGTTACTCATTCTATGAGGTCTTGTAATGAACTTTGACCACGATTAAGTGTTTTTAGGTGCATTTATAAAAGCGTGTTTGTAGTGTTTTTTTAAAAACTATTAATTCATATCATAGGCAACCCAGAGCTGGTTTTAGTGATATATCTAATGTATCAATTCTGTAATGTTTTTTGTATGAATAAAAAAAAACAAATCGTAGTTTCATTAGTATATACAAACTTCCCAAAGCTGCCGTAATGTTACACCTCAAAACAACTATACAGCCCGTATGAAATATAAGTAACGTACCTTCCATTCAAGCAGTTTAGACTGATGGGTTGCTCGGAGAGGATCTCAGGAATGTTGGAAGGTAGACTCTCGACGAGGGGGTACCACTGAGCGACCGGTTTCCGAGGGTTGTCCAGCATTTCTAACCAGTGATCGCGGCCAACTCCGATGAATGAGGATCCTGCAGCCGTGCAGCCCATCAGCTCATTGGAGCCAATCCTGGAACACAGAATAGTTTAAACCGTGCTAAAACGTAGAGTAATACAGCATATCTGGGCGTTAAAAAACCCACTGAGAAAAATCAGATGCGACAGTGTCAAAATGCACAGTTGAGGGATTGATGTGAATACGTTACAAATCTAATGTGTCTGAATATTTATTATTGCTATTGTTTCGTACTTAGCCTAAACCTTTCTAGCGTGGCAACTTTATATCGAGCGACGCCGCTGAACGCAACCAACTAGTGAAGAGAGGACTGGTCGAACGCCGCCACTTAGACGTCAGATTGCTATACGATCGGAGCGACGGTCGATATCGTCGCCACCGCAATCCTGCTTTGTACTTTTATATTTCGCTCGCGTGCGCTTTATATTGTAAAACCTACAATAAATCTGTGCCACCAAGAACAAGGCGTTTATCTGGAATCCTGCCATCCTTCACCAGCGACAAATTAGAGGTTGTCCGAGCAGACCGCACCTCATTACAGCTATTATTATTATTATGTTTTAGAGACAGGCAGCATAATTGCTGATATATTTGAAGTTAGCACTGATATGTCAGAACTTTGTGTTAAGTATTTTTTAAATGTACATCTACATAATCTATTTTTAAATATGTTGACACTACACGCTTTAACTACTTCAGCAGGTATACTGTTCCACTGGCTTACGGTCCGGTTCCTAGGTTTGGCGTGGAATCGTATTTTCTCCAGCTTAAAGTTGTGTCGTTTTAAAAATTGTTCCTAAAAAAAAAAAAAAAAACATGTGTTTCCTTTTAAAAATTGAAGGCAACTCGGAGAAATTATAACATCTGTTAAGGATCTTATGCGTCTCAATGAGGACACCCCTGTTTCGACGATACTTCAGTGTAGGCAGTAGCAATCTTTTATTTATTTTTTTTTTTTTTTTTTTATAAAATTATCCAAAACAATACAATTGATTTTTGCGAAGCAGATAAGATTGCATTTGTGTGGATTTTATCATCCCACTAGATTGTATATCTGTTCTGGGGTGATAGTATTTAAGACTTCACTTTAATCATAGTGACTTCACTTTCTTTCTTTTTTTTTTTTTTTTTTTTTCTCATTCATTCCGATTGCTCATTCATTCTTATAAATTTTAAGGTTATTATAAATATATAAATGTGTATATAAATAAAGAACTAATATTAAATAAAGAAAAAGAACATATTTAAGGTTATAGATAAGTAAAATAAATAAATATATAGATTAATATATAACTAAATTGACCAATAAATTAAGTTAAGTAGCCTAAAAAGGTTTCCTACTGTGCACATATACTTGTGAATTTAATTAATAAATATAATATTATCATTTTTTTTTTTTTTTTTAACATAATCAACCGAAAAAATATTTTTCTTATCAAGTATCAGGTGACAGATATGGACCGAAGTTTGATCCCTCAAATTATCGACCGATACCAGTACCCGATGTTTTAGCAAAAATTTTGGAAAAAATAGTAATTACACAACTCTGTAATCATCTAGAAACCAATCACATGTCATCCGAAAACCAATACGGCTTCAGATCCAAAAATGGGAAACACAAGATGCAGTACTAAAAATGTCAGAGCATATCACTATTGTAGACGCCAACAAAAAGTGTATTACTGTACTTCCCGACCCCGCGCAAGCCCCCGACACAGTATCCCATGAAATGCTCCTAATGAAACTTGGGAAATATGGTATTACAGGTATCGAACTAAACTGGTTTCGCAGCTGTATTGGATCCCGAAAACAGCGTACCCGGGCAGGCGATTCACCCAGTAATAGTCTCCACAATAATCATGGGGTCCCACAAGGAAGCACTCCTGGACCGACTCCCCTCTCACTCTACACAAATGGGCTCTGTGAAATGGACGTTGACGCAGATATACTATCCCACGCCGACGATACTGCCCTCCCACTCGAATCGAATAGATGGGAAAGTGTATACAACAAGGCAGCTGCCGCAATGAAAAGTGTCAAGGGCTGGCCTGACCACAATCTGTCAACGCCGAAACGTAGATAAAACAAGCTTGTAGCCTTCAGCATAGATGCTCGTCAGCAACCTCCACAAAAATTATAACCTAGTCCTACACGAAAGCGACAGTCTTGATTGTAACTGTGCACAAATTGAGCGTGTGCATTTTGTAAAGTACCTAGGTGTTCATGTCGAATAAACATCTCCGGTGGCAAATACATATCGAAAAGGTCGCCGAAAAGGTCCGTAAACCAATATATATCCTCAGGAGTAGCAGAAATGTTTCAGATATGAAAACTATGAGATCCATACATTATGCCTTGGCACAGTCACTGATGATACATGGCAATATCGAGCTAAGGCGGCGCGGCCATATTGCACCTAGACCCACCAATAAAAGCCCAAAAGGTAAATAGATAAATAAATAGATGTGTCAAATACGGCCTAGGTCAGGATGTGAGTCACCATTTCTTCGCACTGGCTTCTACCTTTCGTCATGAGCCACTTGAAAATATATTTCTTCAGAGTCAATTTACTAATTGAACTCTGCACTTTAGCCTTCCCCAAGGAGGAGCACAAGGAATTATAAAGACGCGGTGCCAGAAACGCGTAATGCCTCTGTGCAAATCTCTTATTCACTCGCTGGTGGGATTGTCTATTTTTATTTCGGGTGTCATATGAGTGGTTTAGCGAAGAATGACGATCAGTGCAGCTATGGAAATGCGTAACAATATTTCTCACGTATAACTGTCTCACATCCAAGACGTCGAATGCCTTAAAAAGCTCATCGGACGGATATAAATAATTCTTCCTATTAATGACGCGAACTATCGCCTTTTGGGCCTTAATTAACGGGTCCAGGTGCATCCCGGCCGCACCACCCCAGCCAATCTGTCCGTAGGACATAAGCGACTGAGCCAATGCACAATATACTTATCGTAGGGTTTTCACATCTAGCACACCTCTGAGATAATCTGCGGAGTCTTTCAGTATTTCAGCTAATCCGACAGTATTTCAGATAATCCGACTTTTAATTCAAAAATATCTCGCCACTGCCATGATTTGCTGGTCAGACCTTGTCTAAATTATAAGGAGTGCCTATCTGGTAAGGATTAGGAGGAGAAGACATATTCTCACCTATCGTAATCAATGACCTTCACGAGCAGACTGACATCCTCAATGTTGTCCGAGGGCACATCAAAGACCAGAGCTTCATTGTAGACGGGGGACAGGGTGTTCTTCTTAACGGTCGTCTTTTTCTTCTTGATCTTCTTGCCCTGGCATACAAGGTACACCTTCACGTATGGATCTGTTAAACGGAGAACAAATTTAGAAAACATCCTTGAAGCCTTAGGGTACCTACACACTTTGCGGATAGCCGGAACGCGGTTAGCCGTCCGATTGACCTCAATCAAAGATATGTACAAGAAAATAGTTTTTTTTCGCACTGCGATGCGGCTGCTGGCCAACCGCTCCGGTCACTCGGAGTGCTGCGGTACGACTGCCAGCCACCTGCCAGCCAGCCTGACGGGGCAATCATATTATCGGAGCGTTCGTAAGCCGCGGCTTACGGACGCGACTGAACAGTATGTACAGTCGTTTGGGACGCGGCTTGCGGATCTCTATCGGACGTCCGAAGCCTCAAGGTCACGTCCGAGACTGATGTCCGATAATGTGCACGGCTCAATAGAAATTCATTACACAGATAACCTTTCAGTCGCGGCCATAAGCCGCGGCTTACGGATGCGTCCGATAATATTATGTTTGCCCCTTGACGGTTGCTATACGCACTACGCGGACAGTTTGTGGTTGTCCACCATTGACAGCGCACGTGTTTACCAACGCTCGCGTAATTTACCGATTACAACAGAATTCTCCCCATTGCTATAACTAGGATCTACACTATGGATTTCGATACAGAAATATATATTTATTTATTTATTTATTTATAAGTACTTATTACAATGGTTACGACTAATTATACCAAACAAGTTCAAGAATCAAACAAACAGTTCAGAGAAACCGTCACATCGTGTTTGGCATCTGCCAAATATATATAAATATATATGTGAAATTCAAAATAGGTGAGCAATCTGGAATACAAAATCTGCAGAATGTTCTGCGCGTTGCGGAAGCAAAGTTGCATTTTGATCACTACTGTTTTTGTCATAGTTATGATCATGATATTATGATGGTATATGGTGATATATCCCTCCAGGCTCGGAGGCACGAATTTCGAAAATCCGTCTTGCACACAACACTCACTGTATCCTGTCTTACGTCCCTGCGTTCGGCGCTCGGTGGCGGGAACATTTTAAGAAGAGGGTTCGACGTAGAAGAGAGTTTGTAACCGTCGTCTCTATTGATCCGAGCCCGCCCCCCCCCCCCACCACCGTTATAACCTACGCAGTGGCGGCAGCGGTATGCGGCCTACCCACAAAACGACGGTTTGATAGCTCTTTCAGTCTACCCTGGACAACAGCGGCTGCAACGTCACCGAAACGTCGGGTGCTACAAATTTCACTCGGTAAATTCGTTTCTATCCTATTTATAATGTCAAACCACCGCGATAGTCTTCGCCAAAAAACGTCTTGTGCTAATGTGCTAATGGGAAGAGCTGATTACATTTCCAAAAGTATTGGGATTTTTCCAGAATGTTTTTTTTTATGAAACCTTTATAAATTACTTTTTTTAATATTCTACTTTGCCGGCCTATCAACCGACGAGGATGGAAAGCATTGTGAACGCGCAAAATCTAGTTTTCGAGATGAAGACGGAAATATCATTGACCATTTCCAGATTGAAGTCTGTCTGTGTGTATTCCTTCACGATAGCGACCAAACGTTTAATCCGATTGAGTTGAAATTTGGCATGCAGGCATTGTTTCGTCATGGTAAGAGTTGAAATATTGGACTTGGGGACTTGCACTTTGGTACACATATGCCTTGCCATATGTCTTAGGGTATCACTACCGTTTTTTTTTTAAAAATGCACCTACATCCACACTAATATTTTTCTATGTAGTGTGACGCCGTTGCATTTTCCTCCATCGCATTTTCTAATTTATGCAATAATGTTTAAAACATATGCATAATTTAAAAAAATAAGTTGATTTCATCAACGCCGACAAAATATAAAAATACTAGATTAAAAATATACTACTCTGATAGGGCGTTTACACTCTCGCGCGAGGCGCGAGGCGAGACGCAAAACCATATCAGTAAACAAATGGAACAGAGGCAAAGCTTCTAACGAGCGTACAAAATGTTTACCTACTTGCTAGAAGCTTTGCCTCTGTTCCGTTTGTTTACTCACATGGTTTTGCGTCTCGCCTCGCGCCTCGCGCGAGAGTGTAAATGCCCCATCAAGATTTTCGACAAAAAATACCACAGTAGTTGATAAAATACCACATGCGACCACTCTGATCGCCATGTTCCTAATTTTTAGGTCGGCGGGAAGTCATTCTTGCCAGTACGAAATGTCTAGGTAGGGATGCGCGCGCATGGGGGCGCCAGTTTTGCATGCGGCAATTTTGCACAAATGTCACTTTTGACAGGTCCAAATTTGTTGAGGGCAGATTTGCAGGAGGCAACCTTGCAGGAAGCAACCTTGCAGGCGGCAACCTTCAGTACAGTTTTTAAGTGTTTCTGTTAGGTTACTTAGGTTAGGTTAGGTTTTTCTTTCCCTAAAATCGAAGTGACATTAATTACCGGCATCCTTGTAGTGGATGACTTTTATACATCAAACTAAACATTAAAAAAAAAATTAAGTTTTTCTGTTAGGTTAGGTTAGGTCATTTTGACATTTGCAAAACTGCCTTCTGCAAGATTGCCTTCTGCAAAACTGCCGCCTGCAAGAATGCCGTCTGCAAGATTGCCGTCTGCAAATTTGCCTTCTGCAAGTTTGATGGGACCCGCGCGCATCCGCTATTTAGCGCTCTCTATTTATCACAGCTACTCTTCTTCTTATTTTAAGTCTTACCTGAAGATCCGGTGATGTCCATTGCTTTGAGATTACGACCTTTGATGACCGTTAGGGTCAGTCTGCCGGCTGTTGGTAGGAAGCAGAGGGACAGCATCAGCTCGCCGAGGTCTTTCTTTTCCTGTAAACAATCGAAATAAGCAATATATAACAGCGTCCGGAAATATTTTTTTATAAACCGGGATGCAGTTTGAGAAATCGAGCGTGACAAAATAGAGGCGATGTTCACGCCAGTGAGGTTTGTGTGAGAATTAGCGTAATTTTCCGCCTCCTAATCACTTGTCTAATCCAATCCCTCTTATAAATTATTCCGCTCCAATCAAATATTGTCGGTACCTATTAAAATATGCCGCGACGGCACGCCGCGCGCGCCGATCTGAACCGCTCAGCGCTACGGATCGTCCCGTCTGAACGACGGGTAGGACAGTATATTTGTTGACTTGGCGAGGCGCGTCGTCGAATATATTCGCTCCGCAACAACAGACGAGATTATCGTTTTTTCTCGTCGCAAACCGCCGCATCGCATCACACAAACCTTTGTGTTGATTAACCCGCATCGCAATTCGTTTGAAACCTCAGTGAGTGACAGTTAAACGAGAAGCAGAAGTGGTGCAGTCCAGCAGCACAGACGGAACAAACAAAACCGTAAGTACCGACATCCTGTCTTTCCACTTTAAATATCCGCTCCTGGGTACTAAGGTACACCAGGTCGTCCGTCAAGCTAGCAAACTCACACGGATCTCACGCAAAATCATAAACCGCCTAGAGTGCTCTTCTGAGTAACGAGTAACCCGCATCATCATAAGTTGGTCCTTCGAGCCGGATTTGAATCATTCAGGCGATTTTTAAATACTTTAAAATATATACGCGTACTCGCAGCACATACGAATATGTACAACGAGTTGACCGGTTTAATGAAATAGGTACATTTAAAAAATATATATTTGCACTAAAAACATAAACACTGATAAAATGTTTGAATCACCGCTCTAGAAAGAGTACGATTGTCTTGCGTACTGCAAAAACAGTGTATTTAGGTATTACGGAGTTAATTAAAAAATATATATAATGACTATTATAATGTCATTTTTTTATGATCTTTTATTTTTCGACGTACCTAGTATTTTTTTATTGTTATTTTATTTTTTATTTATTAATTTAGGAAAGCATACCGCGCTACAAAAAATAATAAAGTTACGTAAAAAAAATCTTGATATCAATATGGCCATTACAATATCATTACGAATTTTTATATCAATGTCAGTCACAGTAGCAAGGGCAGAAAGATCTTTTCAAAAATTAAAATAAATAAAATAATACATGTGTTCAACAATCAGTCATGACAGATTGTCTAATTTGGCTGTAATATCAATACAAGGGAACATCTAAGCATACACAAGTGGGTGATTCTTGATTTTGATGCGCGTATACCTCTCCGACCAGGCTGCGAGTGCCTGGGAGGTATCTCTCGGACAGTAAAGGCGGTTTTACTGCAGATTTTTCGCGACTGGCAATATTTATGTGAGGCGAAGGTGCGTGTAAATTCGAACGTCGGGGTTATCAATGTGAGGGAGCACCCCTCACAAGACTCCAATTTATTCGATGTGAGGTGGTTGGTGGTGTCAACTTATGAGTTATCTCCGTATTTAAAGGCGGTTTTGATGAAGCAGAAGATATTTCTTGATTGAATCGATTGAATATTGCCAGTTATAACGCTTGCCGAATTAACGAGTGACCGGATTACTTTATCGAGACGCGAGGGTTGCGCGACGGAGGTTATGTAGGAATAGTGGTTGAGGATCCTTTACCAGTCACGAGGACTGGGAAAGGTAAGGAAAGGAAACCAAGGATCCGGATACGTTAAGCGACCTCGTAAGAGGGGTACCGGATATGCCGTCGCAACCTTGAGAGAAGGTGATCATTCGGGGACTGATGATTTGGTTGCCTTTTGGCCGGTTTATATAGGCCGTGCAATGATGCAATTTGAAATATTCTGAGTAAAAGTATTGTTTCATCGTGCTGATTCATAGCTGCACGAGTCAAAATAATAGCTGAATTGTGTCAGTGGATTTCACTGGAAATCGACGCATTTGTTGATCGTATGTAGTGGACTTAAGGTCTGTTACACACACATATGTAGATACTCGCTACTTTATTCAAGAATTTTCAAATATAAATGCTAGGAGAGTTGAAATTTTATAACTCTGTTCAGATTTTTAAACAGCATGAGTTTTATTTATCCTCAGTTTCTACTAATGTTATAAATATCAAAACCGAAATACACAGCTATGACCGACAAGCGTAAAAACGAGAGAAAAACGCAACCAGTAAAAGAATTTTTCTTTTGAAAAAGAGAGCACTGCGCAGCATGTATCAGGTAACGACTAGGACCTCATGCAAAGAATATTTCAGCAAGGTAAGGGTAATGACTATGTATTCGGCGTTCATACACCAGTGTCTAATGTATGCTAGACAGCACCTCGCAGAAACTGCAATTAATGCAGACATTCACTCGCATCATAACCGCGGTAGCTCCCTTTTACGCATACAACAAATACGACTGGCAAAAGTACAGAAAAGCTACTCGTACCTTAGCATTAAATTCTATAATCTACTCCCTACAAATTTTAAACAGCTGAAGGACATAAAATTAAAAAAAAACTCAAGGAGATGCTGATAGGCCACCCTTTTTATAATCTGGCCGAATTTGAGGGCCATGATTTTTCAAATATTGTGCCCATTTAAATTACTTAAAAAGTAGAGCCTTATTGTCTGATTATTTTATATGGTATTATATCTGTACTTTTAGTTTAAAATGCATAACGTAGATTTAATTTGATTATTTAACATTTTACTGACAATTTGAATATTACGATGAATAATTTTACTACGTATCTTTTCGAAATACTAACTACTTCAAATATTAGGCTTCTATTTTGATTATTTATATTTATAGTTTGACAATCTAGTAGTTAATTCTTGACTACCTATGTATGTTCAGTAAAGAGTAGTAACGAGACTTACTACCTAACCCAATTATTTTGACACGTCCAAGAGCGGTCTTTAGCCGTCAATTAGACACGACGAAAATGTAAATGTAAAATGTAAAATAACAAGCAACATTTAGTTACTTATTCTTAAGGACATATTATATTTTATAATTTGTATTTAAGTTAAATTAGGAGGTACATAATAAATAATTATTATTTAATTGAGTTTTCTTTCGTCACTGTTTCCAAATAGTAGAGAAGTAGTTCACTCATTTATAAAATCAAAGAGGTGCTTCTTTCGTTTCGGGCATAGGCGCTGACCATGGTCTGCAAGGCACTGGATATGTGCATTGATATATTTATATACCTTGATGTATTGATATTGATATATTTATATGCATTGATATTTTTATATGTATTCATATAAAGTGACTGTTGGGTTTTTCTTTACCCGCGACCTAGATTTTTGCTGCAGAAAAATCACTATTCATTTCGTTGAATATTCAAGTAGTATTTACAATTACAAATTATATTTCATTTATATTAATAATTCTGAGCCGAAATTATTAAAACTAGTACCACAACGCAACGACCTTAAAACGTAATAAATATAATAAAATAATATAATAAAATACAAACGGAGCTGCCATGGAATTCACCGACCGAAGTCGGGCCCATCATATAGTGTTATTACACTTCTGGGGGATGAGCAGTGGGTTCCAGACTAACGACCGGCTGTGGTGGGTTTAAGACAGCTGTCTTGCCACATGTGAGCGTTCACCTTACCAACCATTCACTCCCCCTTCGAAGCCATAAAATTTGAGATGCGGAAATCGCGGTTTTAGATATTTTTTCTAAGAAGGAGTTGATTATTTTCCTTCCAGCAGCAACTAAGCAAACTATAGTAAGAACACTGCTACTTCCAATTCTAGACTATGCTGATGTCGGCACTATAGATATTAAAGAGAAGATACTGGATAAATTCGAACGGCTACAAAATATCTGCATACGATATATATTCTTCATGGACTTCATTGGCTTCGAATTCGTGAGCGCAGAAATCTGCATGCCCTCTCACTCCTTTATAAAGTCCTAAATAGTCCCATAGCACCTCCTTACCTTAAAGACCTCTTTCTCCCGTTAGGAAGTCATGGTGTTCCACTCAGGTCAAGTCAGGACAACACCATAGCAATTCCACTACATCAGTCTTCTTTTTTCACTAACTCATTTAGCGTCCATTCTGCTCGACTTTGGAACCAGCTTCCGCATGCTATTCGTCATGCAACATCCTTACCCTGTTTCAAGGCGTTACTGAAAAAACATTTTCTCCCTCAAAATATCAACTAAGAACCAACCCTCCCCCTACCCCCTCCCCCCTTCCCCCTTTCGTTGGGTTGTTGACTGGATAGAAGCATAAGAACTTTGTAATATCTATCATTTTATATAAGCAGTTATTTTTATTATTATTTATCTGTAGTTTCTATGTATTTATTATTATAATATACATATATTATATTATAAATTATATTTTTTATGTATGTATGTATATTTGGATGTATGTATATGTATATTTATGTGTATATGTTTATGTATGTGAGCTGTATTGATACTTTTATTTAATATTACACGGTTGGCTGTAAGAAATCGTGAAACGATAAGCCCGCCGTTTGTACTAAGTTAAAATAGAATTTAAGTTTTCTTTACCCATGTAATTTTTTTTTTTGTTATTACAATAAAGGTATTTTTCATTTCATTTCATTTCATTTCATTTCATTATTTTCCTGGAGAGACCAAGATCTTTAAAAAGGTGAAACAGAGATTTAGCTGGTAGGCCTCGAGCGCCAACTTCCACCGCGTGAAGGTGAACAGTGAAGCCGTTCCTGGTGACGGCATTTGCGAGATCATGGTATTTATTTAATTTGTACTCGTGGTCTTTTGGGATATTTGATTCCTATGGAACAGTTAATTCTACGATAAGGGCCATCTTCCGAGATTGAGAGTAAAGAGTTATATCTGGACGCAGGGCTGTGCATCCGAGACTTTCAGGGATTTTATACTGCTTAGAGACCGAATCGACCTCCAGAATCCAATCTGAAGCTTTCTCGATTATTGAGAAAGGTTTTGTAGTGAAATGTTTTTTGCCTTTGGAGCCATCCCGCATAAACTGTATTAGGGGTTTGGAGGGTACTGTCAAACCCTTGTTATATTAATGTAATTTGTGTAAAAACGACGAGTAGAAGACCATAGTAGGCAGGTCATAGTAATTCCAAAAAGGTACCATTAGCCGGTGCTGCATGAAAAATAGATATTGGATAAATACAAATTATTGTAAGTACTACTTTCTCCATTGATATGTATTATTCATGATAGAAAAACAGCAAAATATGGATTTCCCAAGGTACATTATATCTCTTGAATTATTCGAATAGGGCACTCCGCCGTTCCCTATTACGCCTCTGTTTATATATTACAACGTTAAATTAATATAAATCTGGCATCTTAAGTTGGAGGTTTCTTTGCTTAGCCCTCGCAAATTCAACTTGCGATATCCTTTACCAAACATCCTTTACTTTTCATCTGTCTCGTTTATTCCCCGGGGAAATCTACAAACAAAAGTGTTTATATTACTTGGGAGTATTGGAAAACAGAAGCACCGCCTGTCTTCAATATGTCTTCATGATATCAGCAAGGAAATAAACGGAACAGAGACAAATCTTCATACAATCGCGCTACTATAAGTACACTGCTGCAAGCTCGAGACGCGACTGGCGGATCCGTACGAAAGGAGTGAAACCGGTTTATATCGGCTTTGCCAGTACCGAAAGCTCAGGGCGTCCGGCTTACGCACAATTTCGCATCTTGTTTAGGTACTTTCGCCTTACCTACTATTGATTAAAATAGTGTTTTAAAATAAAAAAAAGTGTAAATATGGTTTACTGTACTATGTGTATGAACAATAATAAAACGAATAAAACATATCATTTTTCATTACCCCAAAGACTTTAGGTAACTATAGTACCTAACTTCATTAGAACATCATTTATTATTTTTAATGTGGTAAAAAGATATATTTAGTACCTCAACATCGAAAGAAAACTCAACCCAGTGGTGCAAAAAACGTTTGGGTAGATCGTAAATGGTATAAATAGTGTTTTTTTAGTAAATTGTACAGAATAGGTACCTAACTATATACCTCGTTAAAATTACAAAAAAAATATTTAGAGTAAGTAATTTATAAAAATTATCATAGGTAAGTAAAATATCATAGGTAAGTAAGTATATTAGGTAATTAATTATATAGGTAATTAAATAAACAAAAATATTTTGATAATTTTATTCGTATGTTTTAAATGTTAGTTTGATCCTTATTAACTGTAGTTTATGTAGAACTCTTTGGATGCTTTCTATTTTACTAGTTTTTATATATTTTTGATATTGAATTGCTGATTCTCTATGTTTTCTCATTATTTCTGTTGTTTTTTATTTTTCTAGTTTTTATGTCTTTGTTATTGATTTTTTTAATTTCTATGTGTTTTTTTCAATGATTAGTTTTTTTAAAGGACTTTTTTATAATTTTATGAGTAATGGGAAATGTAATTTTATTTGTAGAAATACCATTAGATATGTAATTTCTATACCCAGATCGGGTTTTTGAAAATAAATTATTCTTATTCTTATTATTATAATAAATTAATAGTTTAAAAAACACTAAAAACACGCTTTTGGGCTATGATACGATTTTCACATACACACGGCTGTGATACGATATTCTATCATGGAATGCCAGTGCCTATCTTCCGGCTTCATCATCAGACCTTAAAACCTAATCGTGGTGAAAGTTCATTCCAAGACTTTTCTAACAAGTCCAAACACAGCTATGATACGGTGTTCCATCATGAAGTTCCAGTTCATATCTTCCGACTCCATCATCAGATCAGTTCGACAGTACCATATTATTGTATTGTCATTAGAACTACATACAGCTGCCAATTTTCATGACGCTACAATCCTTGGAAGATGATTAAATTAGTTACCTTAGATTCCATTACATAGTTACATACAGGTCGACCTAGTAAAAGCGTGTTAGAAATAGGTAAAAAAAACTCTATTTAGAAGCTTAATGTCCCTGTTCTGTTTATTGACTCATGTGATAACAGTCCGCAGAGGAGCCCATTTTTGAAGTAAAATCATACATAATGATATTATTGGATGTAGGTACCTCAGTAAATAAATATTTGTCGTGTGTCAAAAAACGAGCAATCGTTTGTGCCCAAACACTGTTGCGCTCTTTGCGTTGTTCTCGCCCGCGCGCAACCCTTGCTCCGATCTCGCAATCTGGCCTGTTCCATCTGGCGGTTAACGGTTCCTTGTAACTAGAGCTGTCAACTAGAAAGAGGGAACCCGTCATCTCAGGAAGTTTTAGCGATATTAGATCGTTAGGTGATCCGCAGAATACTTGGGACGATAAACAATCCACTGTCTAGTTACGCCACCTGCCCGTCATAGGCCAACGCCTTATGGCGATGCACCGGGAAAGGTAACCAGAGAGCAGCCTCGCCCCGTGACTACTTGTTTGGAAAGATGTCTCCATCTGAAATTAACCTCCAGGATACCTCCTGCATCCTGGCTGGTTACAGGATCGAGGTCGCTTGCGCGGTCCTCTCCTTACGTGGCAAAGGATCCGCCACGTAAGGATCTCCTCATCCGGGTAAAGATTGCCGCGGACCACGGCATCCGTTGCCCGGCTTTTCGCCCGGTACCGGGTAACCGATTGGTCGTTACAAGAGCAGTTGCTGTAAGATTAACAACTATCCCCGCTCTATAGGAAACATTGCTGTTTCCAGACTCCCCCGGCCGTTAGTTGGAATGCACAATCGATTGATTTTCTATGTTGATAATTAGCAAAATTTGTAAAATTTTGAACATAACGGAATTATGATAGCTGACATTCCAATTCTCATATAACTTAGTATACATTATTTATGTTTTAAAAATACGAAGACATATTTCTGGATTAACAATAAAATTATTTTACGTTGATTATTCTACATAGAATTTGCATTTCTATTTTAATATATTATTCTCTCTTATTCTCACTATTTAATGACATTAGTATATTTTGATTATTTGTAAGTAGTTAATATTGAATATAATATTACAGCCGTGACAACTATCATGATGGTTCTGTTTTTAATAATTAAATTTTAAGCATTTAATTTTGTGACGCATCTGTTGGAGTCACTTCGTCCCACCCACAACAAAGAAGTAATTTCTATAGAATCGAAACCGCAAATACGCTCAAATATACACGAGCCAACTGCAATTGAATTCCAACTAAATTCGGCATTTACTGCACACACAGCTGATGACTAATGTCATTTCTTCTGATCGATACGAATTGACACATTTATTCTCCCCCACCGGTGGATATTGCATCATTACATACCATATAAAAAGCAGTACATTCGACACATATTGTATCATTCCCCTAGTCATGCCCTAGTGGACAGTTACCGCGGCTACACATCATCATCATCCTCTCAGCGGCCGTCGCCCGCTACAAGTACTCGCGCTCTTCATTATCTTCGAGTCAACAACACCTACGCATAGTATACGCGATCATCATTAACTTCAAATCTATCGCGGCGCTTCACACTTCGGATACACAACCACGATATCACCTCGAGCCCACACTACCTACACACCGGCGAATTATCAAACAAGGCGTTACAAACTGGCAACCGATCACAGATCTTCTGAATAAATACTTCAACTTCAACTACAACGACTTTCAATACGGAGAAAACTTATTGATGAGAACCACCCTTCGCTCACGAATAATTGGAGTCAAGTGAAGGGTGGCCACTCTCATACATCCAAGTGTAGGAATGCCTATCTACTGGAGTAGTTGATTGTATTGTATTGTATTGGATGACTCCGCACGGTGCGCAAACCGTCCAGGAGCGCCCGAAGGTTGACTCCTATGGGAGACTGGACCGCAGGCCAGAGTCCTACCTCAGGGGGACTCTGGACAATGGATATCTTCGTCTTCGTCTCGACTTTTTTAGTGCGTTCACAATAATTTACCTCCACGTCGATCGGTGGGCTGGAAACGTAAATTTAAATGATAGATGCGTAGCTTAGTAAGTAAGTAGTGTTTACTATCGCGATTCAGCCGCCGAATTATCTTTGACAACGTTATGTCTAGTTGGTCGGTGCCCGTTCGAGAGTGAGTATGGAGTTTCACTTCAGAGGGCAATTCCGGAAAGGAAGCGGATGCCGGAAATCCCAGGAAACAGGAAAACACTCGACCCGAGACAGACTTCACTCTATTGTCCCTGGGGGGTCGCGCAAAGGACGTAATTTAGCTTTGGTTCGTGTTTGCGTCGACTGTTTCGACGAAAGCAGGGAACATCATTAATTTATATATCGGAAAATAATACTAATAATCAGGCACTTATCAAGACTTCAGTTTCGGGGTAGAGGGGGGGAGGAGCATTGAATTACCGCCGCGCGGCACCACCGAACTTGGATTTGCCCGTACAATGAAACGGAAAAACGGGTTAAATCCCAACTACCCCCTCACCCCTGGATACGTGAACGTGCCTGACAAGGAACATAAGGCCGGGAATACAAGTCCATTATTTTCTATAGGATAATCGTATCCGGTAGTCTGATTAGATAATCGGAAGGCACTCTTGCCATAGTTTTGTTTGAACATTCAATACACGTCCGATCCGATGGTCGGATCGGACTATCGGATCCGACAATCGTAGAGAAATATCGGACGTGTATTGCCGGCCTAAGTCGCGGCTTCTCCCTGATTGATATTTTTCCTCGACTTTATTTTTTACTCAAAAAAATCGGATCACATGCGTTGAAGCAGAAATGGTAGCGGTTTCGTGCAGCTTGGGCCATAAGATCCAATGTGTTCTCGGGTCGGCCCAACTCACGATTCGGCTTCTATTAAGGAGCCTCCTCGTGTGAGGGTCTACTCCGGGGAGAACTCTCGCGTCTCAAGCATCACGGCAGGTGGATCGGTTTCTTCTGGGAGATTGCCCTCAGGCACTACTGGACGGTTTGCTTACCGCGCGGCGTCAGCCAATCGGTTGTGCACTCTGACTAATTACTGAAGGAGTGATGAGACTTTGGAAATATATTGTTTCCTAAGCAGCGGGGCTGGTTGTTGACCTGTTGTCATGCCACTCTTGAAACAACCTATGGCCTACCAGATCCTGAGTGGAATTTCGGGCAAGCAGGCCCAGGTTCGCGATAAATTCATATTGAATTATTGCTGTATTACAACAGGTATAGGCCGCGCAAGCGACTTCGTTTCCGTAACTATTCGGGATGACGTAGTTATCCTGAGGATTAATTCCAGACGGAATATCCTGCCAAAACTGATAGTCAGGAGCGAGGTAGCCCCAATGGGTTACCTTCCTAGTTCCTCGCCGTAAGGCGTTGGCCTCTGACGGGTTCGTGGATTTGCTGGACGGTATTATTGATTTGTATCGTCCTAAAGTCTTTTACGATCACCTCACGGGAGACAGAACGAACACTATCGTTAAAACTTCCTGAGGTGTCGGGTTAGCTTGTGTAGTCGACATCTCGAAATACTTTAATGCAATATCTCATAGATAAACTTAACCTAATGAGACCGCATATATTGCGGTCTCGATAGATTAAGTTTATATAAAAGTAAAGATACCTCTATTATTAATATCACAATATAATGGTGACTCGTATCGAAAATACCTATAGAAATTTATATCCAGCAGAAAATATTTACATAATAATAATAATAAAAAAGTAAACCTACAATGGCGCAGGGAAGGGGGTAGGGGGGAGGAAAATGGAGTGGAATATTTGAGAGTGGACTGAGAAAAATATAACGATGTAATACAAGGAAATACGCATGTTTCAACAAAGATTACGTAAATCACTCGGGCTGTGGGTAATACCATTGATTTTATAGTGTAAAATCAATGGTAATACGTATGAATTAACATGACGCGTAACATTTCGCGCGTCATTTCGCGGATATTTCTGGTAAAATTCCATTGTCTAACATATATTTTTTTTTTCGAGAAATCATCAAAAATTTCATTGGTTTTTATGAGCTAATATCTAAATATTTTTGTAAGTAAATAAGCAAAACGAAATATTACCATTGATAGAGAATCTAATAAAGATCACGATAGTATTTACAATTTCGAAATACGAGTCCATATTTTTCCGTAAACCAAGTAAAAATTAGAAATGCCGAGTTTTTTTGAATTTTTTCGACTTTCTCATATTTATTTATAATTATCTTATTGTTTTACAAAATGAGATTTCAATATTCTATATATGAAATTTCAATGCGATCAGTGGACAGTTATTTTTTTTATGATTGCTATAGTACGTCCATAGTTATAGTACTTTTTGTCGAGCGCGGCGATATTGCAAGAAATTGCCGCGGTCTGCCATGAAATTATATATATCCTTCTAGCCGTGTTCGGCCATAGCGACTGCATTGTAGATTCTAGTGACTTCTTTAGTCTTCTCAGAGTCCATTGTTCTGAAGCAATCAAGTGCGCAGGCTATATTATAGTGCACAGGTGGGCGCGCGACCACGGGTGCACTCTCTCTTCCTCCCTCTTCTGAACCCGATGGAACGGAGACCGTTACGACCAGAGAAAAGTTTGGATGCAGATACAATAAAATAAATTAATTAATCGCCAACGCAGCAATGGCTGTCATTGTTAAATTGCAGAGCTATTTTTTCCCATTTAGTTCGTTTTTCAACACTGTCATTTATGAAAATTATGCCTATACTCGAAGGGTTATTTTTAATTTTTTTTCAAATGAGCCAGTTGGTAGGAATCCCTACTCTTGGTATAGTCAAAATTGAATAACTGCTATTATACCTTATGTGGTATAATTATTTTTTTAAATATCGTATCGAAAATACCTATAGAAATTTATATCCAGCAGAAAATATTTACATAATAATAATAATAAAAAAGTAAACCTACAATGGCGCAGGGAAGGGGGGAGGGGGGAGGAAAATGGAGTGGAATATTTGAGAGTGGACTGAGAAAAATATAACGATGTAATACAAGGAAATACGCATGTTTCAACAAAGATTACGTATATCACTCGGGCTGTGGGTAATACCATTGATTTTATAGTGTAAAATCAATGGTAATACGTATGAATTAACATGACGCGTATCGGTGTAGGCATGACGGTAGTTACTCTACCGTAATGTAAAAACATAATGTTATTTCATTACATTGCGACCTTGGGATCTCGATTCTAACATGACCGTTATAGTCGGACACATGAATCATGTTGAAACTACAGTATACTGTTATTTCCGTATTAACCGTACGGAAAATGTTGAGAGAAATAATCGAGCAATGGAGTTACAACATAATTCTTTCTAATTCTAATAAAATACGATTGAAACATCGTTATTCTGTATAAAACCGTAATAACAAAATGGTAATATATAGAGTTGTCAACTACAACAGGCTCACCTGTCACCTCAGGAAGTTTTAACGATTAGTCGTTCTCTCTCCCGTGAAGTGAATGCAGAAGACTTGGACCAAACAGTCCACTGTCAAGCTCCGCCACATGCCCGTAAGAGGCCAACGCCTTAACCGCGAGATAACTAGTTGTGTTACCCAGCGGGCTTACACTCACGCCCTTACTTCTAATTGCGACCAGATTCCTCCGCTCTCTCGATTGGTTATGAGTTCGAGGTCGCTTGCGCGGTCCCCTCCCTTACGAAGCGGTGAAACGGTGTATACCGAATCTATCGCGGACCACGGCATCCTTTGCCCGGCTGTTCACCCAGGATCGGGTCGTTTCAAGAGCAGTCCGTCCAGGAGCGCCAAAGGTTGATTCCTAGGGGAAACTAGCCCTAAGGCCAGAGTCCTGCCCGGGCTCGCACTTCATGCGTGGAGGCCGCCGGATGGGTGTTGACCCGTAAGTGTGACCAACCCTGAACAGAATGGGTCTTCGTGGCCAACTCAGCAAGAGCCCATTAGCTCCCAACAAAATGGTAATGTAAGAAGCAATAAAATATTTTTCTCAATGTGGGATCAAAGTGTTTTTCGAATCTGCGTTTAAAGCAATACGAGTAAAAACTTGCGGCAGTCCTTACATGTGTGGGTAAATCATTCGGAGAAGGGGTGGGAATGGAAACAACTAGAATATAATAAACTTGCTACAGTCTATTAAGTGTAATTATGTAATAGGACATTAAGACTGTTTAACTAATTCAATTAGTGTAATGACGCAAATGTATCTTGTGTAATACAGGGTTTAGGCGGCTGTGATATTGATAGAACTAAGTTATAATTGCTTAAAATCTTAGTACCTTAATTACGTGGCGGTGAAATATCCTTTACATTAGTGTAAGGATAGACTTGATTTAGTATAAAATCATTAATCAGAGAACATTCTGCAATACAGTAATAAATTATATTCACGATTGAGTTGCTATGGTGATTAATCGTTTGAAATGTTAGTCATTATCACTCAGGGAACTGCATACTCTTTCCTCATCTATACTAATATTATAAAGAGGTAAAGTTTCTGAGGTTGGGAGGAAGTAATCTCTGGATCTACTGAACGGATGTTGAAAATTCTTTTACCATTAGAAAGCCACGGTAATTGTGAGTGTGATAGGCTATATATTAATCTGAAAACTGAAAAGACTTTTTCGTGGTAGTCGGATTTGCAAAGTAAGTCGGAGAAAAAACGGTCGAACTAAAACGTTTCTAACTAACACTGCCTTAACGATGAGAGATATGTGATTAAGTTATAGGGAAAAGTTGTAGAGCTTGATAATGCCTACAAAAAAGTCAGCGACAGCATATTATGTTTAACTTTTATGTTTAAGTCACAAAAAAAAAAATCGTTAAATCATGAATTCTTATAAAATAAGTAAATTTATCTTCTCAAGTGTTTGAAACAAAATACTTTTCCCTTTTACTGCATATAATTTCCCTTTTACTGGTTAAAGAGATAAGACACTCACAAATAACGGTAATATAGTCAAATTGGCATGCAAATACATACATACATATGCAGTAAAAATATAACCCTTCTTTTGGCAGTCAGTAAATAAATCATATCACTCAGTACTAACCGAACTACACTCATAATTTCATCACAAGTAAAAAGTTTTACCGCCCAACGAAGTGGGCACGGGTCAGCTAGTTTATTAATAAAACTCTTTATCCGCTTCCCTTTTATATTAGCAGCTTCTTCGACAATAATAATTATAATAAACCCTATACCAATATGTCCGGAAAATACCTATTAAAGTGGAATAATAAATTTATTTTACAATTATTCAGGTATTTCAATATGATTTCCTTCAAAGTACTCCCCCTGAAATAAGATGCGCTTCTGCCACCGCCGTTTCCACTGTTGATAAGATCGATGAAAGTCTACGACTGTGAGGCTCCTCATTTGGCGTGTCGTTGTTTCCTTGATTGGCTTCCACATCCCCCAAGTGCCGCCCCCGAAGCACCATTTTGCATTTTGGGAACAGGAAGAAGTCGCAAGGGGCTAAATTGAGTGAATAAGGCAGGTGTTCTGTCAGCTTCGGGCCAAAAACTCACACACAACGAGAGACGTGTGAGCAAGCGCGTTGTCGTGATGAAGGATCCACCTGCCCCTTAGGGAGTTAATAGGCCCTTGCTGAGTCGGCCACGAAGACCCATTCTGTTCAGGGTTGGTCACACTCTCGGGTCAACACCTATCCGACGGCCTCCACGCATGAGTGTGCGAGCCTGGGTAGGACTCTGGCCTTATGGTCAGTTTCCCCTAGGAATCAAACTTCTGGCGCTCATGGACGGTCTGCGCACCGTGCGGCGTAAGCCAATCGACTGTGCACTCTGACTAACATCTTGCGGTGTCGACTACAACGGGCGAGCCCGTCACCACAGGACGTTTTAACGATTAGTCGTTCTGTCGCCCTGCAGTGAACGTAGAAGACTTTGGACAGTACAATTCTACGTCCAGCTACGTCACAACCCGTGAGAGTCCAACGCCTTACCGCGAGTTATCCAGGAATAAACCCGGCGGGCTCGAGATACTCGCGCCCTCACTTCCAATTGTGACCAGATTTCTCCGGTCTGTCGATTGGTTCCGAGTTCGAGGTCGCTTACGCGGTCCTCTCCCTTATGAAGCGGTGAAACGGAGTGCACCGAATCTATCGCGGACCAAGGCGTCCTTTGCCCGCCTCTTACCCGGGATCGGATGGCCAATGGTCAATTCAAGAGCAGTCGCCATAAGGTACGCAACCACCCCCGCTCTATAGGAAACAATACAGTTCCCAGACTCACCCGACTGTTAGTCGGAGAGCACAATCGATTGGCTTGCGCCGCACGGTGTGCAGACCGTCCAGGGGCGCCAGAGGTTTGATTCCCAGGGGAGACTGGTTGACCCAGTGTCCTACCCAGGATTCGCACCCCATGCGGGGAGGCCGTCGGATGGGTGTTGACCCGTGAGTGTGACCGACCCTGAACACATGGGTCATCGTGGCCACCTCATCATGGGCCCGTTAGCCCCCTCTGACTAACAGTCGGGGGAGTCTGGAAGCAGTACTGTTTCCTATAGAGCGGGGGTGGTTGCGGACCTTACGGCGACTACTCGGTATGACCATCGGCCATCCGATCCTGGGTGAACAGCCAGGCAAAGGACGCTTTGGTCCGCGATAGATTCGGTATACACCGTTTCACCGCCTCGTAAGGGAGAGGACTGCGCAAGCGACTCGTAACCAATCGAGAGACCGGAGTAATCTGGTCACAATTGGAAGTAAGGGCGTGAGTGTCGGCCCGCTGGGTAACATTCCTGGCTATCTCACGGTTAAGGCGTTGGCCTCTTAAGGGCTTGTGGCGTAGTTAGACGGTGGACTGTTTTGTCCCCAAGTCTTCTGCGCTCACTCCAGGGAGATAGAACGACTAATCGTTAAAACTTCCTGAGGTGACGGGCTCGCCCGCTGGAGTCGACAACCCAAGTTGCCCCCTTGTGCCAAATCCGGACGAACTCGGGCGACACGAGCTCTGAGACGACTCAAAACTTCAACGTAGAAATTTCCGTTCACTCTCTGGCCGGGAGGGACAAATTCCTGGTCTTTAAGAACGTAAACCCGAATTCGTTCAACATTTCCCTCAGAACTCGATGTGGAAGGGCGTCCTGAGCGTTGGTCATCTTTCACCTCTTCTCGGCCTTCCCGGAACCTTTTTAACCACTTGTTGACGCTTGGTTCTTTCAGAGAATTATCTCCGTAAACTTGTTTCAAACGCTCAAAAATTTCACGGCCATTCTTGCCTAGCTTTGCGAGAAACTTGATGTTGATGCACTGGTCCTCAATCAGAGAGAGCTCCATGCCGACGGTAGGTATTCAACAAGCACACGTAAACTCCTACTCATTCGCAGAGCGCTCTGGCTCGAACTGAGCGTTGAGGAGATTGCATAGAGAGGGGGAACCACCGGGCCGCCCCTCCACAACGCCTAGACACGTCGCCCCAACGTATGTATTTTCCGGACAAACCTCGTATTTGCACTTTAAAAATACAAAAAGGCGAGCTTATTGCCACATGGCAATATCTTGCAACGAACCTAATCACAGTGCAGTGGTACATGCACGCGTTGTGAAAATAAAGATTATTAAAAAGTAAGTTTGTCTGCATAAAATACAAACTACTAAATTTAAACATAAGAATGCCCAAAGGAGAGGTAATTGGGAGAGGAAGGAGAGAGAAAGGGAAGAACTGGGTACTTTTTACAAAAGTAGTAGGTACTTTTGAGGTGGGCCTTGAATAATTGTAAAGAAGGCGAGTCTCGTATATTTCCTGGGAAATAGTTCAGAGTCTTGCATCATGGACACAGAAACAGTAGGAGTAGCGATCAGTATTATGACGAGGAATGTTGAGTAAATTGTCAAAAGCTGCGGTTGGCAAGAGAGGGGGGGGGGGCTTGTCTGCTTGCCGGAAAAGTCTTGGGGTGACCGAGAACCGAGAAGGAAATTCACTATAATTAAATAGAATAAATATAAATATGTGTACATAAAATATATATATATATATATATATATATATATATATATATATATATATATATATATATATATATATATATATATATATATATATATATATATATATATATATATATATATATATATATATATATATATATATATATATATATATATATATATATATATATATATATATATATATATATATATATATATATATATATATATATATATATATATATACAGGGTTATTGGTTATTAGATGTATTCCTTTAAACAGTTCATAGAAGAGGTCAATTGCAGTCGATTTAACCATATAATGCCTAATGCAAAAATGAAGCATTCCTGAGATATTTAAAATTTTAGTTTTTTTTTAAAACAACTGACATCTTTCGTTAAAAAAAATAATTTCAAAAAAACTACGCATTATTTTAATATTCCTTTATTGCTTTTGGGTTGGTAACATCCCAAAAAATCAATATTAGCTATGGAATGTACATTATTAAAGTTAATTTTGTCACTATGCTCGAAAACATTTGAAAACTAATAAAAAAATGCGACATATTTACACAAAAATGCATGTTTAAAACTAAAAGTCACAACACTATTTTTTATGCATATTCGCTTAAAAACATCTGCATCTTATTAGCTTTCGAATGAAGTATTACAACCCCAAATCGACAATGGAATGACAAAAATATGACCAAAACAATAGGTGTAGGTACAACCAAATGTTTAAAGGTTAAATATTGGAAGCACATCTTCTACAAACAAATTTTAAGTTTTAATGGTAAAATCATTATTTAAACAATTTCGAAACCTAATTTCTATTAAAACCCTTAAGTTTAACAATTACTATGAATAGAATATGTTACACAATAAATTATTTTTGGCTTAAAGTTGGATAAAT